>CAUYQG010079158.1:0-28043 GCA_963574415.1 Tarsius wallacei | reverse complement strand
TTGCCCAGACTGGAGTGCCGCGGCCGCTCCCGGCCACCACAGCCTCGACCTGCTGGGCTCCGGCGATCCTTCCGCCTCAGCCTTCCAAGTAGCTGGAACCACAGGTGCGCGCTACCACGCCCGGCTAATTTTTTGATTTATCGTAGAGATGAGGTCTCGCTTGCCCAGGCGGGTCTCGAACCCGCGGGCTCAGGCAATCCACTCACCTCAGCCTCCCAAAGGTGCGGGATTACAGGCTGAGCCACCGAGCCCGGCTTCAGACATTTTCTAACACGAAGAAATCTGTATTTCTTAAGTTTTTCTCCCAATGGAAGATTCTTTTGTTGTCGTTTTATTTTTTTCTCTCCTTGAAGGGCTGGCTCCTTCTCTGGTATCCCAGAAGGGTCACTTGAGACCAAGTGGCTTCTGGTTATCTTCCATCATCATGCAGATTTGTTGGTGATTTCATTTGTTTGTCCAGAAGGAGATTTTGTTCTCTGCTCCAGGGCTGACTTGAAAAGGAAGCTATCACATAAGTAAAAATAGCCAATTATGCTCCTTGGCTAAATCCAATATAGTGTTGGTTTCTCTACTGCTCAGCCTGACTCTAAAACCCCAAATCAAAGACAGAGATGCCCAGGGATTTTGCTTGGCTCTGGGCTCTCTGTGTGTGTATGTGTGTGTGTGCTCGCACGTGTAGGTGTGACTGAAAAATGGACCCTCAGAAAAATCACAGGATGCAGCATAAAGCTTAAAATGTAGGATTTTGTTTATGGCAATATAGGATGGAGCTACACAATTAAAACACATCAAATTATGTCAGTCCAGTAAAGCAAAATAGTGCAGCTACTTGGAAAAGCTTGGCACTTTATTTTTATTTTAGAACTGTGGCGTATATGTGAGGATTTGTTACATAAGTGTATTTCATGAAGTTGAGGTTTGGGTTTCTGATGAGCCCCGCCCCCAGCAGTGGGCACGGACTCCATGGCAGTTTGGGATCCCTTATATCTCCCACCCTCCAGTGGCAGAGACTGCTGTCTGTTGGTCCCACCCTTGTGTCTGCTTAGGAGTGAGAACATGGGGTATTCACTTGTTTCTGTGATAATTATCTTAGAAGACTCATCTCCAACTGCATTCATATTGCTGCAAAGGATGTGATGTCATTCTTTATGGCTGCATAGTGTTTCAGCGTGTGTATGTACCACATTTTTCTATATCCAGCCCACCTTTGATGGGCATCTGGGCTAGTGCCATTTTTCTGCTATTGTAAACAGTGTTTCAGTGAACACATGTGTGCAGGTGTCTTTTTGGTACAGCGATTTGTGTTCGTTTGGGTATATTCTCAGAATTGGGATTGCCAGGTCCAATGGGAGCTTTGTTTTTAGTTTTTTTGTGAAATCTTTTTGCCAACATAGGATGGATCTACCTGATTAAAATATGCTGAGTTATGTCAGTCTAGTAATGCAAAATGGTGCAGACACTTGGAAAGGATTGGCAGTTTCTTAAAAAGCTAAACGTACACCACCTTTCAACCTGGCCATGCCACTATTTCCCCCATCATTCCTATTTTATCATAAAAACCTCTGGCTTCTGGGAAAATGAAAAATATCCATGGCTACAGCACCCATTTTTTTTTGAGTTGGAGTCTCACTCCATTGCCAAGGCTGGAGTATAGTGGCACAAAGGCTCACGGCCACCCCAGAGTCAACCTGCTGGGCTTTGGTGATCCTTCTGCCTCAACCTCCCAAATAACCGGAACTACAGGTATGCGCTACCACACTCGGCTAGTTTTTGGTGTATTGTAAGGATGAGGTCTCACCAAGTTGCCTGGACTGGTCTCGAACCTGCGGGCTCAGGCAATCCACTCACCTCAGCCTCCCAAAGTGCTGGGATGACAGGCTGAGCCACCGAGCCCGACCAGCAGCCATTTTTAAATGTGAAATTTCCAGGCATGCTCTGATCTCCAAAACCTCCACAATGTTTTTCTTAATATTGTGCAGTGAGCACTGATGTTTGAAATTAGGTATTGTGGAATACTAAACATCTCATAAAGTTTCTATTTAAAAATGGAGAATGGTTTTTATTTCCTATTTTGTAGGTAAGGAGATGATAGATCAGAGCAGCTGCCTACCTGAAGTCTCGTGGCTGGTACATTGTTGGCATAGGAATTAAATTCAAGTTCGTGTGACTCAGCTCTGGGTTCTTTCCAGTCACTTAAGGTATACCATACAGATTTAAAAACTGAAAAGAAATGGATAGATCTTAAAAAAGCTTAAGGCTGCCGGGTGCAGTGGCTCATGCCTGTAATCCCAGCACCTGGGGAGGTTCAAGGAAGGAGAATCACTTGAGCCCAGAAGTTCAGGACCAGGCTAGGCAATATTGCAAGACTTCATCTCTACAAAACATCAAAAAATCAGCTAGGCATGGTGGAGTGTGCCTGTAGTCTCAGCTACTTGGAAGGCTGAAGTGGGAGGATCCCCCGAGCCCAGGAGGTCAAGGCTGTATCAAGCCATGATCGTGTCACTGCACTTCAGCCTGGATGACAGAGTGAGACACTGACTCAAAAACAGGAAAAATTTTAAGGCTACATGGGTAGATACTAAAGTAATTTTTCCTGATAACCAGAAAATTTAACTCATCATGATATTATAGCCACCAAGGGTCCTGTTTTAGCAATCACTGTATCAAGCCCACAGACAAATCACATTTTGGAAAATGAGTGAGACTATGATTTTGGAGTCAGGATATCTTATCAACAAAAAAGATGTCTGGATAAGGAAACATAAACTCAGCATCTCAAAGTCCCAATAGTAGATATGACTGAGAAAGAGATAAAACCAGAATGTTTTTGGTATCTTTTCTCAGGCCCCTGTATGTGGCATGTGCCAGACATGACATTGTCATGTATACAGAGGGGCTTGACAAATCCTCCCATGAAGCTTAGGCATTGAGAACATGCCTTGTCATTAAGACTCCATTTTACTGATGGAGAAACTGGAACTTAATAGTTGAATCTCACCTGTTGGGGGTTGAGAACACAAGACCCCAGAGTAGGGCACCTTGGTATGCTGGGTACTTTGAACTGAAGGATGTTGGAAGATTCTCTGAAGCAAAGTCTTTCTGACCTCTGGCCTTTCTGCCTCCCACCCCACTTTCTCCCCTGAAGTGAGTCCTAGAAACCAGAATTCCTCTCCCCCAAGGTCGGTCGTAGAAACTCCTCTCCCCTAAAGCAGCCATAAAACCTAGGAAGGCCACTTTCTCTTTTTTCCCTTGAAGACCCTTATTCCAGAGGGGTCCTGCCCCATACCTGGGAGGAAGGAATACTGCACAAAGCTCCAGAATAATCAAAACAGACAGGCCTTACTGGGTTTCCTCCTTCAGCCTGTTCCTATGAGATCATATTTTTTTGTTTGATCACATTTCTAAAGGGCTGTCCACACTTCAACAAATCTAAGCATACAATAGACAATTTTTCCGGGGTCTTTGGGTCTTTATTTCTGAAGACTCTTGGGTCACATAATACTGATAAATGAATGTGTTATGCTTTTTTGTGTTAACCTGTCTTTTGTTACAGAAGTGTCAACTGTGACCTTTGTGAAGGATGTGCCCTTACACACCCCATGTCAGGTACCGGTACATACAGGGCCAAGTTAAACGCCAAAGCCCACCCTCTCAATTAGAAATTCACCAAAGGAATTTCCCTGCAGCAGAGTCAACTTCAAGTGTTGTATTTATCCTCTAAATAGGGTTATTTTTTTCACACTGAGGCATTTTGCTACCAACACTGTAGCATCAGGATGCATGCTTAAAATGAAATAAAAGCGCCTGATTCGTGAACAGCTGTCCCCATCCACCTTTTTCTCCAACTGAAATCGGAGGATGGGTGCATTTTGTGCATCAGCGGAAGATAGCAAACGGGGCCTGGATTAGGAAAAAAAAAAAGGACAAGTCAGACATATGCTATTCAGTAATTGAAAGAGAAGAGATTCCAGATACTGCAACTAGAAACCTTTCAAAGAAAGCAGAGTACTTCGATCATTTCCATATAAAAGACACAGGGGTTGAGATTCAATAGCTCTTTTTCTTCCTTGGAGAAAATGAATGCAGCTTTTGCCAGCTGATAAAAATTTGAGCGGAGGAGGAGGGGCCCCCATGCTTCTTCCAGGCAGAAAGTAGGCCTGTGGCTGTCTCTTCATGCTTGGGGCCTTCTCACGTGATGCCTTGCATCTAGCAGACCATGGCCTCTAGGATAAAAGCAACGAAGGCCCCAGCAGGGTAGCATGGTGTGGGTTATCTGTGTCCTCTGAATTTGCATTACTGAGGTGAAGGCCACGTTCCCAGGTTGGTACTCATTCTGGACCAGGCCAGGTTGACACGTAAGGTTTGGAAGCTTCCAAATTACTAAGGCAAAACACTGGGACAAGAAGCCATGGCACACAGAGATTCCGAGTATGAGCTCACAAACGGAACTTAATGGGGTTGTGTCCCAGTTTCTGGAGCCTGCTGACATTGAAAAGGTCTTTTATAAAATGAAGGTTGAATGTGTTAAAATAGGTAAAGCAATCAGAATAGTACACAATTCCTTTAGCTACACAGACACTCACACACACACATTCCAGATCACTCCAGTTCAGTGTTCTGTGTCCTAGATTTTCAATAAAGGACTAAACCTTTCATAATAGGCCCTCAACTATCACACCAGTCACATCTCCCATTCCGCCCTCTCTCCAGGTCTGCCTTGCACTATTTTAATTAGGAATAACTCAAAGGAGATGGTACTTCTCCGCTGGAGAGTTGTTTTTTTTTTTTTGAGTTGGAGTCTCACTCTTGTCTCCTGGGCTAGTGTGAAGTGGCACACTCACAGCCACTGCAGCCTCAACCTGCTGGGCTTAGGTGATCCTTCCACCTCAGTCTTCCAAGTAGCTGGAACTACAGACACATGCCACCTCGCCCGGATAGAGTCTTTCTTTTCCTGACAATGTTTCTAGACAAAGGGTGTTTACTGTAGTGTGGTATCTCTAACTTTCTGAGCATATTTGTTCATTAGAACTAGCATTAATTAAGTACTCGCTATGTGTCAGGTGCTGTGTTAAACACTCTAAATACATGTATAATAATATGGTAGTGTTATGTCTGCTTTCCCTACGGAGAAACCAGGGCCCAGGCTGATTACAGATCTATCAAGAGTCACAGATTTGGGAGCTGGTAGAGTGTGAGCTCAAATTCTAGGATGACATGACTCTACATCTCAGTTACAAAGCCATATTGCCATTTGTTCATTAATGAAAGAATGACGTCTTAACCCAAGCCAGCAATCTTATAAATACAATCGGTGGTTCACATGAAAAATAAAGTAAACAAAGGTATGTGTGGCTGTGTCTTGGTCCATTTTGTGTTGCTATCACAAAATACCGCAGACTGGGTAATTTATAAAGACATTTGTTTCTCACAGTTCTGAAGCTGTGACAAAAGACATCACATGGCTTAAAAAAAAGTGTAAGAGAGCAAAAGAGAAGGGCAAAGACTCCTTCTTTCATCAGGAACCCACTCCTGTGATAACTAACCCACCCCTGAGATAACAGCATTTATCCATTCGTGAGGGTGGAGCGCTCATGACCTAATCACCTCTTAAATGTCCCATGTCTCAACTGTTGCATTAGGAATTAAGTTCCAATGCATGGACTTTGGGGACACATTCCAGCAATAGCAGCATAGCTGTAGCTAATGGCCACTACTAGAGAAGGAATTCAAAGTCTGTTTGTGTGAGGTTAGAGTTCAAGAGTGAGACCAGGAGTGGGTCCCTATTCCTGTAAAGAAGAGGGCCTTAGACAGAGTGTGAATTCTCAAGTACAGGCAAAACAAAAGCAAGCGGGAGCTGCCTTGTCCTCTCTGGACTTAGGAAGAAAGAAAGAGAGACTTAGCTGGGAGTAAAGGCTTATGATTTCTCACCCTTGCACTAATGCCTTCACTTGCTCAGTGCAAAGTAAGATACAAGCACCTGCTCACAGTGAAAAGGAAGATGGGGTTGTTCTGGTACCCTGTGGGTCTCCCAGGAAACTGGGAAGACCCCATCAGTCCTCATGCTGTCAGAAGAAGGGCAGTTTTTCTTGCAACAGGTCTTAGCAGGTACCGCAGCGGCTGTAAGTCTGGAATCTGGGCTTTGTTGCTTCAGCCTTCTCTGGGATCTCTATTATGAGTGGCCAGTGTTGTCCTGATTTTTATGGGTGTTGCTGTTGTTTTGAGTCAGAGTTTCACTTTGTCACCCCGGCTGGAGTACAGTGACACGATCATGGCTTACCACAGCCTCAGCCTTCTGGACTCAGGAGATCTTTCTACCTCAGTCTCCCAAGTAGCTGGGCCTACAGGCGTGCACGACCATACCTGGCTTTTTTTTTTTTTTGTAGAGAAGAGGTCTTGCTATGTTACCCAGACTGGTCTCCAACTCCTGGGCTCAAGTGGTCCTCCCATCTCAGCCTCCCCAAATGCTGGGTTTAAACCTTGAGCCAATGTGCCCAGGCTGGCCTGTCCTGTCTTTTTTTTTTTTCTAAAGTAGGAATTTTCTAAAGTAGGAATTTATTAGGAGATAGGGAAGCTTCCAGCAGTGGGAGGGGTCCCAAAAAAGGGCTGCCCTATCCTGTCTTTTATCAAAAGCAATTAGGTAGTTAGAGTCTGGAATGTCTAAGCCCAAATGACACACCTATCTTTAAAAAAGATGAGGAGGAACCCAAAAAACCCTGTAATTTTTCATTAAAAATCGTGTATTTATTCTTACATGTTTAAACTTCAGTCACCTTCAGAGTACTCTCCGTTTGATGCAATACACCCGTCAAGACACTTTTTCCACTGCACAAACGTTTTTGAACTTGTTTATTTTGATGCCTTCTAGTGCTTCTGCCATTTTGTTTCACCTCTTCTACATTGACAAAACATTTCCCTTTGAGGATTTTTTCACGGGGGAAACAACAAAAAAGTCACTTGGTGGGTGAAAAGGGAGGGTGGGGCATGGAGGTCATGCTGCTTTGGGTAAAAAACTACTGAACACTCAGCGCAGTGTGGGCAGGTACACTCGTAAATCACCCATCATGGAATGGGCAAATGTGTTAAAAGAATCTAAAAAAAAAAAATTCACTGAAGCCAAATGCAGCCTCTCCCAACAATGCTAGCTGGTCCACGGATGCCGATAGGTTCCTAAAACACTCGCCTAGAGGGGGAAGCCTGTACTCAAGGAGCCCACCCTCCACAAAATAATTCCGGATTTTTTTGAGGTTCCCCCTCCCACGTAGCTAAAAGTCAATTTCATTTTTTTTAATTCGAAAAACAGAATTGGTGCTTAAATCATTTTGTTGTCATTAGATAGCACTAGACAGCTTTGTATGTAAGTCTTGAAAGTTTCAACTCAGCCGGGCTCGGTGGCTCAGTCTGTAATCCCGCGCCTTTGGGAGGCTGAGGTGAGTGGATTGCCTGAGCCCGCGGGTTTGAGACCCGACTGGGCAACTTGGCGAGACCGCATCTCTACAATAAATAAAAAATTAGCCGGGCGTGGTAGCACACGCCTGTAGTTCCAGCTACTTGGAAGGCTGAGGCGGAAGGATCGCCGGAGCCCAGCAGGTCGAGGCTGCGGTGGCTGGGAGCGGCCACTGCACTTCAGTCTGGGCGACAGAGTAAGACTCCAACTCAAAAAAAAAGAGAAAGTTTCAATTCATTTAGAAATCAGTCTGAAGACAAAGGTAAGATAAGGATGTGTACAAAGTGGCTTTTGTTTGGTGGGCCTAAGCCCTAAAGGGAATTTTCCCAGGAACCAGGCGCCCTACTAACCCTGAGTTGCTTTTGGATGATACATTAGCCATCTTACCTTTGTGTATGAAGTATGGCATACACACACACACACCCACCCACACACACACACATATATACACGCATACATATATACACTTTACACTCATTTGATTAGAACCAATGAAATCAGATACTGGCTAGCTTACTAGCCAATGGCAGAGTTTAGTGGGCATCTTGATAATATCTGCAGGAAGTGAGAGTTTCAGAGCATATGTGTATAACAGTGTTTCTTTACTTCTGCTTCTATTATGCAGAAACACAATCTTGTTTGACCTGTGGTTCCCATCTTCCTCCTAGGATTGTGTCTGCTAAGTGCCAAAGGGGTTAGGTAATAAGGCTCAAAGCATAAGTGGAAAAAAAGAGGCAGCAAAAGCTATCAATATCACTCAGGCATCAGTGGAATGTACTTGGTCATCAGTCCTTGCGTTGAGCTCTTCTGGGCTTTCCTTAGACATGTAAAAGGCCTGGGCCAACTCATCCAGTATGCACCATACAAGCCTAATGTCATTACAGTTGGAAAGAAACTACATTGCTGACATCTTCTAAGACCTTTGGGATATTATTAAAGACAGAACTTTAAAAATTAGCTGGGTACGGTGGCTCTCACTTGCAAGCCCAGCAAATTTAGGAGGCCAAGGTGGGAGGTTTACTTGAGCCCAGGTCTTCGAGACCAGCCTAGGCAACATAACAGGACCTTGTCTCCACAAAAAAATGAAAACGTCAGCCAGGCATGGTGGTACATGCTTATAGTCCCAGCTACACAGTAGGCTGAGACTGGAGGATCGCTTAAGTCCAGGAGGTCAAGGCTGCAGTGCACCATGATCATGCCACTGTGCTGCAGCCTGGGTAACAGAGTAAGATCCTGACTCCAAAAAAAAAAAAAAAGAAAGAGATTTTTAAAATTAAAAAAATTTTTTAATTGTGGGGCCAGGTGCAGTGTCTCAAGCTTATAATCCCAGCATTTTGAGAGATCGAGGTGAGAAGATTCCCTGAGCTCAGAGGTTCAAGACCAGCCTGGGCAACTTGATGAGACCTCATCTCTACAATATATCAAAAAATTATAGCATGCACCTGTAGTTCCAGATACTTGGAAGGCTGAGGCGGAAGGATCACTGAGCTCAGCAGGTCGATGCTGGAGTGGCCGTGAGCACATCACTGCACTCCAACCTGGGCAACAGAGTTAGTTTCTGACTCAAAAAAAAAAAAAATTATGGAAAGTTTCACATACATGTCAAAACAGAGAACTGTGAACCACTGAAGAGTCATCATCCAGATACAGCAGCCATAAATTCTTGTTTCCCCTGTAATTCCACTACATTAAATCCCAGACATTATATAATAACATTGAATGTGAATGGTGCTCACAAAGCAAGGTTAAGGTGCAGTGTCCCGTGCTTCCTCCTAGTTCAAGGCCAGGGAATTGCTGCATTGCCCTTCCCAAGCGGTGGGCACAGTTGTATGATCATCCCCTCCAAGAAGCCCCTTCTTCTCTGGCCTCTTCAGAACTAGAGTCTGTCTCTCCTTCAGTGCTGTCACTGAAGTCTGCTTGACCCTCTGGGGAACAGCAGTTGTCCTGAAACTCTCTGTGACCACCATGTCTACTTAAATAGGTACCCAAGTCCTTCGCTCTCTCTCCAACTCCAGCCGGGGACCTGGGATATGGGGCTCTTCTCCAGAATACCCTCCTAGGCCACTGCTCTCTCTGCCTCCCTCCTGACCTTCCTTCTTGCCCTGCTCTCTTATAAAGTGGGGTGTGTGGGAGGATGGGGGTGCTGACAAAGGGAAGACTTATTCTATTCAAAGTCTGTCCCAAGCATTCCATCAAACCTGGAGTCTACAGAATTCCTAGACTATCAGAAGAGTCTCCTCTGCCTTGTTCCACTTTCAGAGCCATCATATCTCTCCCCAGGGGCAAGGAGTTCGGGACCTAGTGGGAAATTCTGGAGGAAAGGAAGAAAATTAATATTTCAAAAATGTTGTCTTGCCAAAGATTGGTTGGAAATTCTGTTACAGGAAATAAATGGAGCCAGCACAACAATGCTCAGAGCAGTCTAGGGACATGCGCTCTGGGGCAGAGAGACCTGGATTGTGATCTCTCTTACAACTCAAGCTATTTTGTGTCACTTCCTCAGTCTTCTCATCTGTTTGATGGGGATGCTAGCACCTGCTTAAATGTGTGCTTTTTAGGAGATGAAAGGATGTGCTAATTTTAGTGCTTATTACAGATGAAGCCCCTCAATAAAATTAGAGATTATTATTGCTACCATTATTACAGGTACTAGAAAGATGAGAATGAATTCTCACTGAGGTCATATGTGAAAATTTCTTAGGGAAGATGGGATCAAATCAGGTCTTGAGGGGTCTGTACATCTTCTATAGACAAGTACAGGGTTGCTATGTGGTAGGGAGAACATTCTGGGTAAAAAAAAAATATATGTTCAGCAGAGGCAAGACCCAAATTCCTTTCTACTGTCACCAAAAGTTTCGGCTACTAAAAATAATATTAAAGATGAAATGAGGATTTTCTTCCATATAACTTGGGCCCCCTTTTATTATAAACAGAACACATAGTTTGTAAAAAATATTTAGACAGTTCAGACAAAATGAAATAAAGAAAATTAAAACTACTCTTAACGTCATCTTCAAAAAATAATTGCTGTTAAATTTTTTAAAAAGTTTAATTGTGGCTAAATGTACGAGGGGAACCCCCTTCCAAAAAAGAATTATTTGGAGGGTGGGCCCCTTGTAGTACAGGCTTCCCCTGCCAGGCAAATATTTTGGAATCCATTGGCATCAGTGTACCAGCTAGCATTGTTGTGAGAAGCTGTGTTCGGCTTCAGTGAATTTTTTTTTTGGAGATTCTTTCAATGTGTTTGCCCATTTCATAATGGGTGATTTATGAGTGCACCTGCCCACACCACACTGAGTGTTCAGCAGTTTTTGACCAAAAATGTCATGACCCCCATGTCCCACCCTCCCTATTCACCCGATCTCACCCCAAGTGAGCTTTTTTTTTCTGCTTCTCCAGATGAAAGAAGTCCTCAAAGGGAAAAGTTTTGTCAATGTGGAAGAGGTGAAATAAAAAATGGCAGAAGCACTGAAAGGCAACCAAATGGATGAGTTCAAAAGCTGTTTTGAGCAGTAGAAAAGGCATCTTCATAGGTGTATGGCATCCAACAAAGATTCCTTTGAAGATGACTGAAGTTTAGACATGCAAGAATAAATACACAATTTTTGTAAATAAATTCTGGTTTGTTTTGGTCCCCTCGTACATAACATAAAATTGACCATGCTAACCATTTTTAAAGTTATAGTTTAATAGTGTTAAGTAAATTCACATTTTTGTTCACCCAATTTCTAGAACTTCTTTTATGTTACAACACTGAAACCCTGTACCCTATTCCCCTCCCTCCAGTCGCTGACTTCCTGTATCCATGAATTTGATTATTCTATGTATCTCATGTAAGTGGAATTATATGGTATTTGTCTTTTTATAACTGGCTTATTGCACTTGCAATTGATATTTTAATTCAGTAGTTTTGTTATCTGTTTTACTTTTCTTTCTTTTTTTTTTGAGTTGGTGTCTCACTCTATCACCCAAACTGGAGTGCAGTGGCCACTCCCGGCCACTGCAGCCTCGACCTGCTGGGCTCCGGCGATCCTTCCGCCTCAGCCTTCCAAGTAGCTGGAACTACAGGAGCGCGCTACCACGCCCGGCTAATTTTTTATTTATTGTAGCGATGAGGTCTCACCAAGTTGCCCAGGCTGGTCTTGAACCCGCGGGCCCAGGCAATCCACTCACCTCGGCCTCCCAAAGCGCTGGGATGAAAAGCCCAGCTTGTTATCTTTTTTTTATGGAAACGTTTGGATCTGCCGCTGTTTAGTCACTTCCCTGCAGTGGGACAATTAGACATTCACATTAAACAAATCATTACAAGTAACCCTGTGGTTATTATTGTTGTAATAGATCTTTGGGCATGCTTATTGTCGATTTTTTAGGATAAATGTCTAGACTTCCATTGGCCGGTTATAGGGTATGCTCGCGTTAGGCTCTTGGTAAATACCCAGACTTCCCTTCAGAGATATAGAAACAATTTTGGTTCCTACCAGTGGTGTGAGTTGCTTGGTTGCTTGTCCCTTTTGCTTTTCGTTTCTGGTAACTTAAACCATAACCATTTTTGATCTCTTGTCGGCATTCTTAAAGCTCAGTGAAGTGCAGACTTCACAATGGATATATCAAATACCTCCCCTACTGTACCCCAAAAAGCTGGGGAGTCGGACTGAGAACTTCATGCTTCAAGAAGTTCAGGGCAGTTAACTTAATCCTGCTTAACCACGAAATCCCAGGTTTCTGAATTCAGATTCTCTCTGTCTTTGAAGGTACCCCAAATGCTGTTGTTTAGCGGTCCAAGACTATAGCTTGCCCTGACTGAATCTACCCCATCATCGCTCTTTAAATTAATTCCTGACAATATTGATGTTAGAAAAACTCAGCAAAGAATTTAATTGAAGTTAAAATGCCAGCATGAAAGAAAATAATGGCTAACTCAACATATCCCATCAACCAAGAAGAACCAGTCTACAAACAACTTCCTCAAAGTTTGATCCGGGATGGAGCTTTAATCACATCGTTAGAAACTCAGAGTAATTACCTATGGTTAGACTTGTTTGTGTGTCATGATATAAAAATATTTTCGAACATACATGCAGGTGCTGAATTTTCTTGGTTACATGTCAAATGTAAGTTTGTCATATCCTTGGAGGATTTGCTCATTATGACATTTTCTAAACAGTCAGTTTTAGAGTTTTAGCAAAGCAATAAAAGCTAATAAGCTTGAAGATCAACGAATACATTGCTTCTGGATATTAGATTGAATGGAGCATATTCTGGAAGCAAAAGATACTAGAAGATATTACATTCTTGATGTAAAAGGTACTAGAAGGGTTCTAAACACTCTGTAGGGGGAAATATCACCTAATACCTAAATTATGCTTGTGTTATAATGCACGTACACACTAATAGCGAAAAAAGACCAGGAAAACGCTGGAGCAATATTGGTTAAGAAGCTATTTCCTTTCCAGTCTGTATCACGAGTTTTCCTCAGGGTAGGCATGAATTTTGTTTTGGGGTTTCATAGTTCTGAGCAGTAATTCAGTCTTCAGCCGTCACTGGTGACTTCTTTCCCTTTGGCTTATATATGTCAGCAAAACCTTATGTATGAAACTCCACATGACTTTTTCTCATGTCTTCCTCTTTTTACTGTGTGTTGCATGAAAGCAGATTTGCTGCTGTCAGCGCCCCTGATTTATGGCAAAGCTGAATATGGGTGAGTCCTGGCCTGATTCTGGGGCCTGGTGGTGAGGGGAAGGGTGACTGGGCCAAGAAGAAGAAACTCGTGTGAGCACATGGCATGTGGATTCCCAGTGGGGACAATCCCACCCTCAGTGGGTCAAAACTTGGCAAAACTGGGGGACAAAATACTCTACTCTTTTTATGAATAGAGATATAGTATATCTATGGCATTTACATATCATAAGGTTGATGATGAGCAAAGCATGTCTAAAAGGCTTGGAGAGTGAGGAACAATGAAAACACACTGAGAGATAGTGACTGAGAGGAAAAGCAATAGCTCTTTCCAAAGCACTTGGTTGCCTAGAAATGACTAAGCTTAGGAACTTCTGTTCTTAAAAAGGGAAATGCTCATTTTTATTTATTAAAATATTTTGTAGAGTTGGAGCCTTGCTATATTGCCTGGTTGGTCTCAAACGCTTGGCCTTAAGTGATCCTTCTGCCTCTGCCTCCCAAAGTTCTGGTCTTATAGACGTGAGCCATGTGCCTGGCCAGGAAATAATCATTTTAAAGGATTTCTCCAATGATCCTGCTTTGGAGTGGAGGATATAGACTAAGGGTATCTCATTTTCTTTCTTATCCCCACTGTTTTAGGATTCCCAGCACTGACAGTGGCACAGGATAAGAATCTGAATCAGAAATGATAGCCTGTCTGTATCTGTGAAAACTTGAAAGACTTCAAAATGTTGACCAACAGAACTGGGAAGAGAACACATTTTCCTTGATGAGGATTATGTGTCAGACATTGTTGACAGGCTAGATGACAGTCTGGCTGATGAGTCATCCTCAAAGGATTTTCAGAAATACTTGAGGAGAACTGTGAAAGATTGTCTGCAAAAAATGGCTGCAATTCGTCCTGCAGCCGGGCCCTCTGTAATGTGACTCAGCAGATCTCCAGTCAAGAGGCAGTCCCATTTCTCCAGCCCATGAAATCTGAGACCTCAAGAGGCATTTGGGGATCCCTGTTTCTTCCATGTGAACAAGCCTGAGTTCGCTGATGGAGGATGAGAGACTATGTGGAGCAGAGACGGCCATCCCAGTCGAGGCCATCCCAAATCAACCAGCACTCAACCCACCCTGTGCCTGGACAGACCCATGAGTAAATCCATCTGAGACCAGAACTGCTCGGTAGCACCCAGCCTAAAGTGTTCACCCACAGAATTGTGAACTAAATTCATGGTTGGTGTTTTTGGCCACTAGGTTTTGGGGTGGCTTGTTTACGTGGATATAACTAACAGGTAGAGCAACTCAAATGGGCAGGGACCGAAATAAAGAATCAAAAATCTCAGCATGCACTGGTAAATAATATGAAAAATAAATTTAGTTCACCCACAGAAATGTGAACTAAATTCACGGTTGGTGTTTTCAGCCACTAGTTTTGGGGTGACTTGTTTACATGGATATAACTGACAGGTAGAGCAACTCAAATGGGCAGGGACCAAAATAAAGAATCAAAAACCCCAGCATGCACTGGTAAATAATATGAAAAATAAATTGCACATGCACATAAATCCCCAAGTCTCCAAAAAATCAAAACCAACCAATCAACAAAAAACAGACAAACAAACAAAAAACCAGCTGTAAACTGTCTAACCTGTCTTCACATGGCAAATGTAATGGTCAATTTTATATATAACAACATGGCGAGGCTAGGTGCACAGTTGCTTTTTCACCAGATTAGATGTTGCTGTAATGGCATTTTCAGTGATGAACACTTAACTCGGCAGACTTTGAGTAAAGCAGATGAACCTTCTTCAGGTGGGTGGGCCCCCAACCAATCAGTTGAGGCCTTCATGGAAAAGGCTCAGGTACCCCGAGGAGAAAGGAGTTCTGCTTTCAGCCTGCCTTCAGCCTCAGAAGGCAACAGCCGTTGGCGTGGGGAGGGTACTACTGCAGTCTCTGCTCTGTACCTCTAGACAGTGCTGGTCTTTGAGGCCCTCACAGAATGTTAGTGCTCTCTCTGTTCTTGCCTCTTGGTGTCCCTGATGAATGTCTGTGGAGGCACTGAGGTAGACTTAGGGATGGGTGTGTGCACGTGAGTGTGTGAGTGTATGTGTGAGTATGCATATATTTGGCATGGAGAGGTCCCTTGCAAACTCTGATGGGACATACTGCCACAGCCATCACCCAGTGACACAGGCTCTCCCAGGCTCCCCAACTCTGGGAGGGAGCGCTTTCCTCTGGTGTTAAGTGTCCATCTAAATTCAAGTGGGCTGCCCACACATAGGCCCCAAGGAGCTGTTTGAACATTACTGACACTCCAGAGAGGGAGGGCAAAGTCTCTAAACCTCCCTGAATCTCAGCTTTCCCTAGAGAAGAATGAGGTCCAGAAACTAGGCTGTCATTTTCATGAATCTATGGTTTCTTTCTTCATTGATATTCACTGGGCATCGGTTACATATCGGGTACTTTGTCCATGGTTACTACCTCAATTAACCACCCTGCAGGAATTAGGTGGCTAACATCGTGTGGGCTGTTGTTCCCTCCAAATCTTCTGTTGAAATGTAATCCCTAGGCTGGGCACGGTGGCTCAAGCCTGTAATCCCCGCACTTTGGGAGGCCAAAGTAAGGGGATTGCTGGAGCTCAGAAGTCCAAGATCAGCCTGGGCAACTTGGCAGGACCTTATCTCTATAATAAACTTTTTAAAATAGCCAGATGTGGTGGTGCTCGCCTATGGTTCCAGCTACTTGGAAGGCTGAGGTGGAAGGACTGTCGGAGCCCAGCAGGTCGATACTGGGGTGGCCTTGTGCGTGCCACCGCACTCTAGCCTGGGCGACGGAGTGAGATTCCAACTAAAATCAAAAAACAAACAAAAAGAAATGTGGTCCCAGGTTTGTTTTTTTTTTTTTGAGTTGGAGTCTCACTCTGTCGCCCAGACTGGAGTGCAGTGGCTGCTCCTGGCCACCGCAGCCTCGACCTGCTGGGCTCAGGCGATCCTTCCGCCTCAGCCTTCCAAGTAGCCGGAACTACAGGCGCGCCCTACCATGCCCAGCTAATTTTTGATTTCTTGTAGAGATGAGGTCTCGCCAAGTTGCCCAGGTCGGTCACGAACCCGTGGGCTCAGGCAATCCACTCACCTCAGCCTCCCAAAGCGCGGGATTACAGGCTGAGCCACAGAACCCGGCTGGTCCCAGGTATTGAAGGTGAGGCCTGGTGGGAGGTGATGGGGCCATGGGGCAGATCCCTAGTGAATGGCTGGGTGTTGTGCTTGAAATAATGAGTGGGTTCTCACTTTATTAGTTTGTGCTCTATTGATTGTCTAAAGGAGCCTGGCACCTTCTCTCTCGCCCTGTGACCTGCCTGCTCTCCTTCACCTTCCGCCCTGATTGTGGCTTCCTGAGGCCTCACCAGAAGCCCAGCAGATGCCGACACCATGCAGGACTGTGAGCCAAATAAACACCTTTCCTTTATAAATTACCCCGTCTCAGGTATACCCTTATAGTAACTCAAACAGACTGATGCAGTGGCAAAACGGAAACATGATTCCAGGTTCGTGTGACTCCCAAGATGACACGCTTTCCTCTGGACCACGCTGCTCCTTGCGAAACAAACAATGCACACGCTGGCCCCGGAAGCCCTCTGATTCCTTTCAGAAGCTTTTTTTTTCTCCGGAGTTTTCACCCCTGCGTGTCCCTTCGGTGGTCTGTTACTCACGTAACCCACCCCTCTCACCTTCAGGTTCTGGTCTGCTTAGTCTGTTAGAAGGTCCCAGCATGGTTCCCATGCACATGCTTTCACATTGCATTTTTCTCCATGATCACTTCTCTTTTATGAGACATCCTTAAGTGCAGCAGTGAGGGTCCTTCCACTCCACTGGAATGCGTATCATAGAAAAAGGCTGCTTTACCTGCCCTGCAAAAAAGCCTGCTTTCCCGGAAGCTCAGACGAGCAGCCATTACAGTCTGTGGTCACAACTGTGTGCTTTTTAACTACCAAGTGCCACTTGAAAACATCTAGTATGTGCTCCTCTAGCATAGTGGTTTCTCAAGGGCCCTTCTCCTTATTTTTTTTAATTCAAAAAAACACGCGTGTGTTTTTTGGTTCTATGTCTGGTCACATCGATGAACACAGACCGAACATGAAAACACTCATCCGGAAAGAAAGAAGGGTTTTTGCTTACAGCTTGATGTATGACTATGCAGGCGAATTTCACACAATCCTTTTATGCCACGTGGTCCTTCAAATCTTATTCTTTTAAGAAATGTTTCCTGGCCAGAGTGGTGGCTGAGGCCTGTAATTCCAGCACTTTGGGACGCCAAGGCGGGAGGCCAGCTGTAGGCCAGGAGCTCGAGACCAGCCGGGACAAAATAGAAACACCTTGTCTCTACAAAAAATAGAAAAAAATTAAACAGGCATGGTGGCACACACCTATAGTCCTTGTTGTCCCAGCTACTTGGAGGCTGAGGCTGGAGGATTGCCTGAGCCCAGGAAATCGAGGCTGCGGTGACCTGTGATCATGGCACTGCACTCCAGGCTGGGTGACAGAGTGAGACTCTGACTCAACAAACAAACAAATGACAACAGCCAAAAGCTAAAACCAAAAAACCAAGATCTGTTTCCTCTAAAATAATGTCATATTTGACTTCTCTTTTATTCTGCTACTTTCTGCCCAGTAAATGCTCCATAGTTTTCATTTGCTTTGTGTTTGTGGAGTGTTACACTTGTGACATCAACTTTATCTTTCCAAAATGAAATGTCAGAAGGCTAAGAGATCAAGCAATCAGATGTTACACCC
Source organism: Tarsius wallacei (assembly GCA_963574415.1). NCBI lineage: Eukaryota > Metazoa > Chordata > Mammalia > Primates > Tarsiidae > Tarsius > Tarsius wallacei. The sequence continues at coordinate 10,142 of CAUYQG010079158.1, read as the reverse complement.
TCTTTATAATACGTATTCCTCTATTTAAGAGGTAATATTCTAGCCATCCTAAGATGCAAGCAGATGGTATTGTCTGTCTTCTTCAAGTCTCTTTCTCATTATTTTCTAGTTAGGGGCACCTCATATCTCTCGAGGTGTAACTGGCAGTTCTGATAATGAAATTAGCTAGAGGAGTTTCCAAGAAAAGATTTGTGTCCAATGGGGGACCCTTACCCCCTCCCCCTTTTTTAAATGGACAGCTACAATATGTTGTTATTTTAGAGAGAAGTAGAAATCTTGCAGACATGTAAATGGATTTTCTCTAAAGCACTATGCTTTGATTCACAAACAACATAATAAAATGACAATTATGAAATTCCGTGTAAAAGTATGTCACCGAAAATTTACTTTCCTATAGCTATAGAAGAAATAAGTCATTTAATTCCATGACAACTCTAAAGATTTTTTTAAGAAAACATATTTAACAAAAAGGGGTCTCATGGATCATATGAGACTTAAAAAATAGACTGAATCGGATTCCAGAATCCAGGTTTATCTATCTCCAGAGCCAGGGCTCTTTCTGTGACACAAAACAACAAAATAGCCATCCCACCACCTGCCAAACAAAACCAAAGACAACTGACGTAGTACAGTCATCTCTTCATAGACACACGGCATATTTTCCAGTTCTATATTATAAATCAGTATATTCCTGCGATAGATTATATTCAGTGAGTCTGATTATTCTTGTCATGGGAGGTTTCTATAATTTACAAACTACTGGGGCAGTTATTCTGTTTTCTTTTTTTCTGATGGCTCATGGCTTTTTTTGCTTCTTATATGCAGACTTGTAGAGCCTTAAAACTTAAATGGATCTAATTTTGTAGATAAGGAAGTCGAGGCCCCGTGGATTGGGTGGCTTGCCTAAAGTTATGCACTTGGTCAAGCTAAAGAACTGGTGGTTGAGGAAGCCATCCACCCAGAAAAGTGGGGCATCATGTGGAAAAAGGCCTGTGCTGAGAGAGAAACAGCCAACCAAGAATTCAGGGCAGCTGAGATGTGTTTGGAAGATGATTGAAACTCAGTGTGGGTGGTTTTGTTTCTGTTTACTGACAGAGATAAGCATTTCTGTCCAACATTCTTGTACAATTTCAATATCTGCCCGGGAGCCTGACCTGGATTAAAATCCTAGCACCGCCCCCCCACCTTTGTTCCCGAAGCAATTTGATATATGCAATTTTCAGTGTTCTCGTGAGTCAGATGAGGATAATTTTTATTTCATGAGATGACGGGATGAAATATCATAACATGTGACGTGTTCTGCACCACGAGTGGCCCCTTGCACGGGCTTAATGAGCGACTTTTAGTCCTTCTTCTCTGGTCTTGACTGTGCATGGGAAGGAAGACGGTGTGGAAGTGTGCCCTGCTCTATACCGTTATCATAGTAAAAATCACAGACCCCAAAGGGGTCATCTGAAGAGTTAGAATAAGAGAACACAGAGGAAAGTGAAAATGAAGTGCTCTGTAGTGTTTCCATGGCTGGTCTTCATGTAGTTTAATTTGCATAATTAGGGTGGATTTCCAATGACAGAAATGTTAGACAAGCAAGCAGGCAAAGAATGAATCTTTTTAATCATCAGCATTTATTAGATATTATAAGGAAGTAGAAGCAACATTATTTTAGTTGGAGGAAGGAAAGTTAATAGAAACGGAAGAGAGTAAAAATATAACAGGCCCAATTCAGTAACATATAATTACATAGTGGTGGTTAAGGTGAAGGACTTGATATCAGACAGATGTGGGCTCAGATCAGTTTTCCCACATGCTGTGTAATTTGGGAAGGTAATTAACCTCTAAAACTTAGCATCTGTACAATGAGGTTGAATAACAGGAAATTGCCATTTTTGTAGGCCAAAAACAGTCAAGTACTGGATATTTCATATGATTCAACCTAGCTGTGAGAATAAAAAATTAATAGAAGTAAAAATTATTACCACAAATCACAAGCATATTATAAGTGTTCATCAAGCATGTCACAGTGGCTCACATCTATAATCCCAGTACTTTGGGAGGCAGAGACAAGAGAATTGCCTGAGCCCAGTGTTTTAAGACCAGCCTAGGCAACTTGGTGAGATCTTGTCTCTACAATAAATCAAAAAAAAAAATTAGCTGGACGTGGTGGTGCACACCTGTAGTTCCAGCTACTTGGAAGGCTGAAACAGGAGGATGGCCTAAGCCCAGCAGGTCAAGGCTGTGGTAGCCATGAGCATGCCACTGCACTCCAGTCTAGGGACTGAGTGAGACTCCAACTTAAAAAAAGAAAAAAATGATTAATAAATGCTCATTAGAATTATTTTAATGTGTACAATAATTAGACAATACAAAATGATATCATAATTCTTCCATACAATGAAATAAAATAAAAACATTAAAAATCATGAAGATTTTTTAAATTTAGCATTTAACCATAAATATAGTTTCACACTCTTAAGTGTGAAACTATATTTATGGTTAAATGCTGAATTAAAAAAATAAAGACCTAATGCTATGTATATAATTTTGTCTCAGGTTTAAAATATATTTACAAGTATATCTGTCTACTTATATATAAAGCAGTCTGGAAGAAAATATACAAAAATGTTAAACACAGTTAACTGAATAAATGATGTTACTAAATATTAATTATATGTTTTATATGATAATTTTACTATCTTCTTTACATATTTTTTCCCATTTTCTTTTCTTTCCTTTTTTTTTTTCTTAGTTGGGTCTCACTCTGTTGTCCAGGCTGGAGTGCAATGGCATGATCATTGCCACCACAGTCTCAACCTCCTGGGCTCAGGCGATCCTTCCACCTCAGACTTTTAAGTACCTGAGACTATAAGTGCATGCCATCATGCCTGGGTAATTTTTTGATTTTTTTGTAGAGATGAGCTCTTGTTATGTTGCCCAGGCTGGTCTGGAACTCCTGGGCTCAAATAATTTTCCCACTTTGGCCTCCCAAAAGTGCTGGGATTATAGGTATGAACCACCATGACCAACTTGGAGTCTCTTTTATAAGAGCATGAATCCCATTCCTGAGCGCTCCATCCTCATGACCTAATCACCTCCCAAAGGCCCCACCTCCTAAAACCATCACCTTGGGGGTTAGGTTATGAATTTCGGAAGGGAAATAAACATTCAGTCCATTGGAAAGTGGCAACTATTTAGGAATGAAATGAAATTATCAGGCACAGACACACAAAGACTTTTTGACTATTCATGTATTCTTTGTGAATTTCCCTTTCCTAGTTTTCCACTGTAGCCTCTCTACAATTAAGCATCTGGGAACATCTTATAAGTGAGATCAACCACAGTTTTTGAAGGAGATAATTTCAGAAAACTCCTTTGCATGTGACTGCCAATGGTCATTTCTTCAGACAGAATCTGCCTTCTCACAAGTATGGCATAAAAAATAATTGACTACATGTTTACAATGCTTATGTTTATAAAATGCTTTTATAAACATTATTTTTATAGCCATGAGGGCTCACTACGTTGCCCAGGCTGGTCTCAAACTCCTGGACTCAAGCAATCCTCCCACCTTGGCCTGTCAAAGAGCTGGGATTATAGGTGTGAGCCACCGTGGCTGGCCTTATAAGATACTTGGATGAATCTTACCTCACTAGGAGCTGGTGGGACGAGCAGGGCAGGGATTATCTCACCCATCTTGCAGAACAGAAAAGAACTTGGGAGGGTGGATGAATGGCCTTGTCTCCCACAATTAGGGCACAGTAAGGAGGAGAAAGAAGACTTCTCCTTCCCAAACCTGGGTGTGTTCACCTCATTGTGCAGGGCTTTTGTGGAGTATGTTCTAGGGGGTCTTGTAATATAACCAGAAACACAGGGAAAAGAGAAAGTAAAAAATTGAAAAAGGAGCGAAGAATATATGAAAACTGTAATGCTTAATTGCTTTTTATGTGACATTCTGCCTCTGATAACATATTAGTTTGAGGTTGTAAAATAATCCAAACACTCAGGTCCTGATCAGTGACTTATGTATAGATGTGTGATGTTTGGTTTTTAAAATCACTTGAGAAAAAAATAATGGGAAGAACTTTCTGTGTAATGATAGCTGTGAGTTCTGTCTAATATTGCTATTGGCAGAGATCTGGGGATGCTTCTCTTTTAGTTCTTATAGAAATACAGACATAAGTACAGAATTGATTTTTAGACAAGAACATGTATCCTTGTTGTGAAAATCCTTTACTCTTACAGTACGTGTTTTCAGCACTAGCCCTTTTCCAAGCAGCATCAGTCTTTCTGGAAGGACTGTTGGCTATTAGAGAGAGCACTGGACAGTGAGTCAGAACACCTAAGTTCTTGCCCACCTGAATCTGTGAGACATGTAAAAGACAAATGATGATATGCCTGCACATGGCCCGAGTTTCCTTTTCTGTAAAGGAAGGAGTTTGTATCAGGATAGTAGTTCTTGACTCTGTGTGCATGACATTTAACAGCTTTTATTTTATTTTCCACAAATGCTGGTGGTGTCTGACCCAAGCACCAGAGATTCTACCTTAATGGTAGAATCTACCCATTAAGGTAGATTCTCTCCAGGTGATGCTAAGCCAGGCAGGTTTAAGAACCACTGGGCGAGGTGACCTCTGAGATGCCTCTGACTCCCAGATTTGATAATACAGTGGTTCAATTTTTCCTGCCCAGAGCAAACTAAGGAAATGGTGTGTTATCTTACCTCTCACTCTCCTCCTCTCTGAGTATAACTTGCTGGCTTAAGCCCAGAGTAGTGATTTTCAAATTTTCATGATAGCAGTAAATAGCTAGTTAAAATGCAAACTTCCAGGCTCCACTCCATGGCATTCGGCAGTAGACCCGGGCATTGCTCAGAAATCTGTATTTTTCGAATAATCACATGATTCTGAGGCCATTGGTTGACAGCCAAATTTTGAAAAACACTGTCAAGGATGTAATCTGTCTCCTGAAGGATGAGATTTTTGCCTGTGGAATCTCCGGGATCCTGGTTCACTCTGGAATACAACTTTTGACAAAATTGAGAAGTACGTGCTGTGACCCCAACAGTGAGTGTCTATTAAATATGCTCTTATCTTCTGATGCTCAAAGCGTGACTCCAGCCTCCCAGCTCTGAGCCTGCCTCTTCCGCTGCGCCTCAGTCAGGGAGCTGGGACGCTGGCTTTTATCAAAAGCTGTGGTGAACAGATAACAATAAAAGGATTAGAAGGCAGAAAAAACCATTTCTGCAAACAAATAGAAACAAAAAATTACCACAAAAAACTGCAAAAGAGATGAACAAGCAGCTCGTAGAACAACAAAGCCAGTGCTGAATGAGCATTCACTTCCTCAGGGAAATAAAAATCAGCAAGAGAACAAGTTGTCCTTTTACACCGATCAAATTGGCACGCATTAACAAAGTTTGAACGTGTCAGGTGATTCCTAGGGAAACTGGTACTATGAGACATTCATGGCGTAAACTGGATGAGCCAGTTTAAAAGGCAATTTGACAATGTCTATTAAGCATGCTCTTAGTCTCTGATGTTTAAAATGTGATTTTGCTTCTCAGGATTAACCTGAGAAATACTGGACCATAAACAAAAATAAATATGTTCAAGAATGGTTTTATCATCAACAAGTGTATCTGCATAGTCAACATTTTTATACCTAACACTGAACTGCACCCCACATCTTTATAATAAAAAGAAAATAAATAAATAAAAATAAACAAACAAATAAATAAATAATGGTTTTAAAACAGAAACATAAAGATCAATCAAATGTCCCTAAAGGGGCAAATGTCTAAATAAATTTACCTCGGTAAATAGTACACAACAATTAGAAGAAATAAGGTTTGTACGGACTAACTTGGGTAGATCTCCAAGAATCATCGCTGAGTGAAAAACCAAGTTACAGGATGACCTTCACTGTGACAGTGTCTCTCCAAGGTGGCACCCTCAGGTCCTTCCCTAGGTATGCACGTGCCATGTCCCCATCATGAGGCTGAGTGTATTCTCATCCTTCCTTTGAATCTGGGCCGATCTTAATGACTTCCTAGAATAGGAGAGTGTGGCAGAAGTGACTCTGGAATTTAAGAAGATTTGCGGCTTCCACCTGGGTCTCTTGGAACACGCAATTGCAACTCTTGCTGTCGGGGGGGATGTCATCTGCTCTGTGAGAAGTTCAGTTGTCCTGAGAATATCATGCGGAAAGGAGATGCCAGCCAGCCCTGGCTACCCTCAACCATGCTGTCATCTCAGCCCAGGCAAAAGGCATGCGAGCAAAGCTGTGTCTCGGACATGGCAGTCCAGCAGACGCCATGAACAATAAAGACGTTGGAGAACAATAAAGGTCCTAGATGTTTGACCCCAGTCACACCATCCCAGCCATCTCCAGCTTTTTGAGCGATCTCAGCTGAGACCTCAGACATCATAGAGCAGACATAAACCATCCCTGCTGTGCTCTGCCTTTGGTTTTGACCCACAGAATTGTGAGCACAATAAATGTTGGTCATTTTACACCAGCAAGTTTCTGTATGATGTGTTACGCACCGATAGATAAACAAAACACTCACAATAGCATCATTGTGCATTAGGAAAATAGAAGCAGCAATACCAGCTTCTCTCTGCATCTGTGTGTATGGGAACATACGATCTGAAAGAACAAACACTAAAGGGATGATAATATCTACATCTGGGTCAGAGAGGAAGTCAAGCAGATGGGGCACGGCAGTCCCCAAAAGGAACTTGAACCTTATTAGAGTCAAGGTTTCATCAGGAAAGCAGAGACTATTGTGTTGATTCAAGTAGGAGGGGTTGGGTTTCAGGTGATGAGGTGTTTGCTCAGGAGTGGCGGAGGTCAGGGAAAACTGACACTAGGGCTCAGGTGAGCCATGGACTGTTCAGGGGGCTGGGAAGTTGCGGAAATGGCAGGAAAGCACTGGGATTGGTCCCCTCTGCTGGGATCCCCAAGGGAATATCTGGAAGCTGCTGCAGAGACTGTCAGCCACTGCCTGGGAGCAAGGACCCGAGTTCTGTCTCGGTTCTGCTATTGATGAAATTTTACTCACCAACTCTGGGAGCTTATGGGGGACTTTTGGAGCAGAGTGGGAGCCTGCAAGGAGGAGAGTTCATGGTGACTGTCTCACTCTTTCCTTCCTTCCTCTGCAGCGTGTCATGATGCATGACAGATGACATGTTTCTAGTGCAGTGGGTTTTCTTTGGTTTAGTAAAAAATAGGCTTTCCCAACAAACCTCTGGCTCCAAGAATTTCTTACAAGGTGACTATAATACTCATAGCCCAAGTGTAAGTTATCCACGGGAAAATGGTAGCAATGAAATTTTTTAAGTAGTTTGATCTTTTCTCCCCATATTATGAAGTTCAAAACAATGACACTCTAACTGTATACAATAGAATGCAAAATTATTTAACACTATTTGAAATATATGAGGGGGACCCCCTCCAAAAAGGAGTTATTTTGGGAGGGATGGGCCCCTTCTAGTACAGGCTTCCCCCTGCTAGGTAAGTGTTCTAGGAACCCATCCGCATCAGAGTATCAGCTAGCATTGTTGTGAGAGGCTACATTGTGGAAGAAATGTCCCGAGTTGTGGCAAATAGGGTTTTCCACCATGACAACGCACCCGCCCATACTGCACTGAGTGTTCAGCAGTTTTTGACCCAAAATGGCATGATCTCATGTCCCAACCTCCCTATTCACTTGATCTCATCCTGAGCAACTTTTTTTGTTTCCCCAGATGAAAAAAGTCATCAATGGGAAACATCTGGCCAATGTGGAAGAGGTGAAACAAAAACCGGCAGAAGCACTAAAGGCCTCAAATTTGACTAGTTCAAACTAGCTTTGAGCAGTGGAAAAAGCATCTCAATAAGTGTATTGCATCAAACAGAGAGTACTTTGAAGGTGAATGAAATTTACACATGTAAGAATAAATACACCATTTTAAAAAATAAAAAGATTCTGTTTTGGGGGTCTCCCTTGTATTGCAACATTTTGGGGGAGTTACTTTTCTAACTACTCTATCCATTAAAACCAAGAATCCAAATAAATCCAACAAAGACTCAGACCATTAAGAAGCAGCAATCCCTCCCCAAAAGATGTGAAAAACAAAAAAAGGGTTTTTTGCAGCATTAAAAGAAGATATATCATTATTAACAATATTTTATCACTTCTTGTGTGCATTTAAAAATTTTGTTCTTGTGTTTCAAAGTGTTTCCAGATATTTATAGTATAGCTCATTATTAACATAAAATCATATAAATGTTAATATACCTAACTTATTAAGGTAAATGTTCAATTACATTGATCATCACAGATATTATTAAAATACTATTATAGGGTGATCAAAAATATTTTTGTGCCATTATAAAGGAAATAAAATATGTAATTATTAAAATATATTTTAACTTAATCTTCATTTCATATATAAATTTTCTATTTTGAGTGTGTTTTAAAACATAAAGAAAAATGATTTTTTTTGAGACAGTGTCTCGCTCTGTTGCCTAGGCTGGAATGCAGTGGCACAGCCTCAAACTCCTGGACTCAGGTGATTCTCCCACCTCAGCCTCCTGAGTAGCAGGGACTATAGGTGCACATCACCACACTCGGCTAATTTATTTTGTTGTCTTAGAGAGGGGGTATCTTTAGTTTGAACTTCTAAGGCTGGTCTTGAACTTCTAAACCTCAAGCAATCCTCCTGCCTTGGCCTCCCAAAATGCTGGGATTACAGGTGTGAACCTCTGTGCCAGCTTCAAAATGTAAATAAACATGAATATATGCAATATTTGTAATTGATTAAAAAATACCTTTATATTAGGGATGAGTGCTTGTATGTTTCTGCTGCCAGGGTACAGAATTCATGTGTTTGACGATCTACACGAGTCCATGAAAATACCTGGTTGTGTCTAGAATTTCCTGGATGGACTTCCTTGCTGTTGTTAGATGCACAGGGCAAGCAGAGGATTCTCCAAGCTGGAGCTGATGCTCATCCGTGTGTGTGTGAGTGTTAGTTTGTGTGTGTGTGCACGCTCTTGCGCACCTTACCGGATGGACAAGAAGACAGAGATCAGACAAATTCAATTTAGTTATTTGGTTGGCAAATTCAATTTTCTGATGAACTGTACTCAAGTCATTGTGGAAGGATAGATAGAAAAGTATGACACTGGATTCTTGCCTGGAAGAAGATTACAAGGTCATTGTCATTGGAGAGAAAGATGTACATAAGCACAGGTGTGGCATAATAAAGACAGAAGGTAGTTTGTGTTTAGTCAAATACATTGGTGGTCATGGGTTAGAGACTGGACTTGGAATCTCAGGTTGGTTTTATACTTCTGTGTGTTGCTTTGTCTGTAAACATAACACCTCTCCACCTGCCTCACAGACTGAGAGGTTAAAATAATTAGAAGTTGGGGACTTAACATCATGTATGCAAATAATGGGAACTGAGTTTTAGCTTAGAAAGCTACATTCTTTTAAAAGCTTTAGTTTGAGTTTTTCTTTTTCTTGCAAATGGAAACAGTGATGGTTGGATTCCTGTTTTAAATCCAGGTTTGCACTATTGAAACTTTTACAAAATTTTAAATTATAAACTATCTTTATGTAAGGTGCCGGTAACAGTGGAGGATGTCTTTTGTTCACGAACTGAGCACATTTTATGTTTTTTTGGAAAATTGTCTCTTTTTTTTGGTCAGGGTCCCTCTCTGTCACCCAGGCTGAAGTGATCACAGCTCATCTCAGCCTCAACCTCCTGGACTCAAGTGATCCTCTGTCTCTTGAGTAGCTGGGGCTACAAGCATGTGTCACTAGGCCTGGATACTTTTTTAAAAATTATTTTGTAGAGACAAGGCCTCGCCATGTTGCTCCTGGACTCAAACTGTCTTCTCGCCTCAGCCCCCCACTGTGCTGGAATTACAGGTATAAACTACTGCCCCTGACCAAATTGTTATTTCTTTTACTTGAAGGGAGGCTTGAAGCTACTGAGTGTGTGAAGGGAGGCCAGCTTTTCCACATTCATAAATGTGAAATCACAGCAGGTCAGTTGTTCCCCATAGCATAGTATCTCATTTTTAAATTGAAGCTAATTAAATAAATAGGAGTTTACTACTCAAAATTCATTATACTGTTAATACTCTGCTAAAAT
>CAUYQG010079155.1:0-17504 GCA_963574415.1 Tarsius wallacei | reverse complement strand
GCGGATTTGAGACCTGCCTGGGCAGCTTGGCGAGACCTCATCTCTACAATAAATCAAAAAATCAGCCGGGTGTGGTAGCGTGTGCCTGCAGTTCCAGCTACTTGGAAGGCTGAGGTGGAAGGATCGCTGGAGCCCAGCAGGTCGGGGCTGTGGTGGCCGGGAGCGGCCACTGCACTCCAGTCTGGGTGACAGAGTGACACTCCAACTCAAAAATAAAAAGTAAAAATCTAATGTCATTGTCTAATAGAATGTGCAGTTTAATAATTTCCACAGGCTAAGGTCCAAGTTACCTTTAAATTCTTGCTATTTTGTTTTCAGTTTCTTTTTGCATTTTATCACTTAGAAAGGGAGCAGTGATCGGCAGGTATGTGTGTAGATGTACAGGCTTACAATTAGGCCAGGGCATGAGTGGAAGAGGTCATTTGAGAACCACTGTGGAAAGTTTGAAGCATGGTAAAGAAACACAATTGTGGTGGTGGTTGGACTAATGTGGTGTGAAAGTGAGTCAGAAAAGGTTCAAGAGCCTCTTCTACTGCCAATGAAAACCTTTTAATCAACCAGCATCAGCAGCCTCTTTTGCTCTGAACATCAAAAGCAGAACTAGGCTATATATATAACTACTTGGCCAGCAGTCTTCAGAAAGAAGGGGGAGGCAAGGGAAGCTTATAGAAAAGAGGATAGAGAAAAACGATCAAGGAGAGAAGACGACTGATGCTACTGACAACCTTAAATAAGCTGGCACATTCCCATATAGATTTCACACAGCATTTTGTTCACTCTTACTATGCTAAATTTAAATGTGTTTACGTGTCTATCTTATAAACTGTGACCTCTTGCAGGACAGAACTATATCCTACTCATCTTAGTATCCTCTCTGCAGGATTCATAGTAAACTTTGAAAAAGAGTTGCATTAATCTGAGTTGTTGACTGTTCCTCTAAACAACAGTCCAACAAAGAAAAGTAAGGTCGGGCACAGTGGCTCCTGCTTGTAAGCCCAGCACTTTGGGAGGCCAAGATGGAAGGATTGCTTGAACCCAAGAGTTCAAGACTAGCCTTGGCAACATAGCAAGACCTTATTTTTACAAAAGAAGTCAAAAAATTAGCCAGGAGTGGTGGCATACACCTATAGTTTCAGCTATTGGGGGGCTGAGGTAGGAGGATCGCCTGAGTCTAGGTCAAGGCTGCAGTGAGCTATAATTGTGCTACTGCACTCCAGCCTGGGCAACAGAGTGAAACTCTGACTCAAAAAAAAAAAAAAAAGAAAGAAAGAAAATAAAAAGAAAAGTAAATGGTGCAAGTTAACTATAACCTCATTAATATCTTACCGTATTTGTTTATTTGATTCAATGTTTCAATGAAAAATATTTGGGCGGGGCTTGTTGATTCAGCCTGTAATCCCAGCACTTTGGGAGGCTGAGGCGAGTGGATTGCCTGAGCCCACAAGTTCGAGACCAGCCCAGGCAAATTGGTAAAACCCTATCTCTACAATGAATAAAAAATTAGCCAGGTGTGGTAGCATGCGCCTGTAGCTCCAGCTACTTGGAAGGCTGAAGCAGAAGGATCACTGGAGCCCTGCAGGTTGATGGTCAACGCTGGGGTGGCCGTGAATGTACCACTGCACTCCAGCCTGGGCGACAGAGTGGGACTCCAACTCGAAAAAAAATAAGTTCTCCAAGCCAGATGGCTCACACCTGTAATCCCAGCACTTTGGGAGGTGGAGGTAAGAGGAAAAAGGGCTGCCTGAGCCCAGGGGTTCAAGACCAGCCTGGGCAACTTGACAAGACCTTGTCTCTACAATAAATCAAAAAAGAAAGAAAGAAAGAAAAATATTTGGAAATAGCACACACATAATTGAAAAGCCAAGAAGTACTTGTAGAGGACACTGTTGACCATCTACTCAACAACCTTCATCAACCTCATCCTCCTTTGCCCTCCTCTGAACCTGTGTGTATCAGGAAAGCATATGTCATCTCCAGCCCCATAGGCAGTGAACCATGATTGGGCCAGTCTGATGGTGATCACATTCCTCTGGCTAGTGACAGTTTTAGATGTGGGCATGTAACAAAGTTCCAGGTAATGACATTTGCTGTGAGGCTTCTAGGAGTCTGTGTATGTCATCATTAATAATAAAAATCACGGGGAGACACCTCTTATCAACAAGGGTGCCTGAACGAAGCATATTTGTATACCTAACCCTTAACTGTACCCCACAATATCATAATAAAAAATACTGATTATAAAAAAAAATGTGGTACATATGCACAATGGAATATTACGCAGCCATAAGAAAGAACAAAATCATGAATTTTGCAGCAACCTGGATGGTATTAGAGTTTATAATACTGAGTGATCTCTCACAGAAACAAAGATCTGAGCATCACATGTTCTCACTCATAAGTGGACTTGAACAACTACCATAATACTGTAAGAAAAGGATTGACAGTGGCAGGAAACTATGGCGGGGTACAGGGAGGGGAAGGAAGGAGGGATTAACGGTAGTCAATATCTGTCTGGGGAAAGGGGAGCACAGCTCATCAACAAGGGTATCTGCACAATGAATATTTGTATACCTAACCCCTAACTGTACACCACAATTTTAAAGTAAAAATATATATTAAAATTTAAAAATAAGAAGAAGAAGAATCATAGGCAAAGAAACAGACTCACTTCCATTGGATGTTGCTGAGTGTGGCTGTGTTCATTGGCACTGTTGTAGCCATCTTATGAACTTGAAAGTAACTAATGACAAGTTGAAGATTGACAGAACAGAAAAATGAGAACCAGATAGGGTGGTGTACAGCTGTAATCCCAGCTACTCAGGAGGTTGGAGCAGGAAGATTGCTTGAGCTCAAGAGTTTGAGGCTAGCCTGGGAAACACGAGAGATCCTGCCTCCAAACAAAAAAATTAATTAATTTTAAAAAGAGAGAGAGAGAAAAGAAAGAAAAAAATTGGGATTCTTGCTCATAGTTGATCCTGGAAATGCCCCACTTCTGAACGTATGTGAGGCAATATGGCCCTTATTAGGTTAATTTGAGTTAGTGTGTCTGCTGTTTGTACCCGAAAGTATCCTGATCATTTATCACAAGGTATGTTATACAACAAAAACCAAACAACAAAATAGCAGTCCCCTATCCCTTCTCTCCTGCCTTTCCCTTCCCCAGAGGGAACAACTTTCAATGCTTTTAGCTGTTTTGGTAGATGATTTATGTATATGCTTCTAAATTGTATGCTAATGCTAGTATTTTCCCAGTTTTTCCTATTATGTGAGAGGGAAATGAAGCATTTACAACCCTTTTCACTTTCCTGCCCCCAAGTTCCCAATATAGTGTTACAACTTTTAATTAACATTACTATATCAACATTGCTCACCACGGAGTACATAGTACATATCTAGTGAACTATGATTGCACTTTTTTTCTCAATTATATTACTCCCTGGATTTTGAAACTATTTCTTTTCATTTGCATGTTTTTTGTGTACCTATTACTGGCTCCCAAAGTCTCCAACATAGTTGTAATATCCTCTCACAGTGATTTTCCTTTTAAAATCTCTTCTTTCTCCTTCTTTCTTCTCTTCTGTTCCTGTACCCATTCCCATTGCCTTCTCCCCCATACCCTGGGGCATCCGTTTTATGTTATTAGTATATAAAACATTCTTGCAAAAAGTGAACTGATATTTTATTTTTGAGTCAAAGTCTCACCCTGTTGCCCAGGCAGGTGTGCAGTGTCATGATCACAGCTCACTGCACTCTTGACCTCCTGAGCTCAGGTGATCCTTCTGCCTCAGCCTCCTGAGTAGCTGGGACTGACTACAGGTGTGCACTAACACACCTAGCTAATTTTTTGATTTTCTGTAGAAATGAGGTCTTGCTGTGTTGCCCAGGCTGATTTTGAACTCCTGGGCCCAAGCAATCGTCTGCCTTGGCGTCCCAAAGTGACAGGATTACAGGCATGAGCCACCGTGTCCAGCCTGGAAAGTTAACTTTTGTTGGAGAAATGCTCTTGTAAGAAAAATGGAATGTAATGAGAGTTGTTTCTGTGGCCAAATTATTCTTGTTACTTTGCAGTATTTTTGAAATGTTGGCCATGGCCTTGTATTTTGCCACTACCTATGAGACCTGATTGATTTTTGGAACTTTGGAACTCATGAAGACTTGGGAGCAGAATCTTCCAACTCTAGAGGTACAGTGGAGAGCCTGGTGAAGAATGAGGCTGCTTTGCAGAAAGCGGGGAAGAACTGGAAGACAGGAGATGGAAGGTAGTCTCGTATATATTTTGGGAGACAAAGGAAGAGAGCTGTATGGAGGCACATTGAAGTATATTGTGTAACCTGTCAGGTGAGTTTATTTGGATAACCTACCTGACCTTATATGACAAAGAAGTGTGACTAGGGGGTGATGGGGTATGCCTCACTATTGTAATTCCCTCACACATTACGGGGGTCTCAGAGGATCACGTCAAAGAGACAAGCTACAAAGAGCCTTGAGAAACTAGAGAGAGGGAAAGGCACTATCGGGGCCCATGAAGTCTCTTCTAGTTCATCAGAATAGTAAACCTATGAGAGACTTGAGGTCAAAGTCAAACATGAAATAAGTGTTCATTTGCCTGGAAAAACAAATGTCCCTTTAAGCCTTTTTTTTTTTGAGTCAGGGTCTTACTCTGTTGCTTAGGCACGATCACTGCTCACTGCAGCCTTGACCTTCAGGACTTAGGTGTTCCTTCCACCTCAGCCTTCCAAGTAGCTGGGTCTACAGGTGTGCACCACACCTGGCTAATTTGTATTTTTACTTTTTTTGTAGGGATGAAGTCTATATTGGTCAGGCTGCCTTTTTTTTTTTGGTCCAGATTTTTTTCTTAAATCCTATATGGGGGTGTCTTTCCATTAGTGAGTTAAAACCACTTATACTACTTACGCTATTGTCCAGATGGTCAAATGCATTACATGTATCAGGTCATTTTTCTCCCTGGACATCTTCCTCCCAACTGGATGTTCTGTAATTGTGCTGCATAGCTGTTAACCTGCTACAATGCTGGGTTGGTTCCCTGATTTCTGGTCTCTCTTGTCTTCCTGGATTTACGTCCTTCATTTCTGTGGTGTATATCCTCCAGTAGCCTTTGAAATCAGTGGCACAGAGAGTCAAGTTGAGATCTTGTGTCTGCCAAAGTTTTTAACTTCACATGTGAAGACAGTTTGACCGTGAAATTATACATTGGAAATGCAATAATCTCCTAAAATCCAAATTTATTTATTTTCTGAGTTTAGCCAAGTTAATTGTGTTCTTGTTTCAGAGAGCAACTAGGAAATATTTATTTGACAAGTAATATCTCAAAAACATTTATCACCTATTTACTTCATGACTTTGGAGAGTTATAAATTCAATTAGGCAGAAATTTGTGCTAAAATTTTGAAGGCATTGATCTGCCATATTTTGTCATCCAGATTTGTTAATGAGAAGTTTAATAAAAATGTAATTTTGTTCCTGATTATTTTTCTCCCTAAAATATTTATGATTTCCTATTTACTCTGGAGGTTCTGAAACTTCATAGTGCTATGGTTTGGTGTGCGTCTTTTTCATTCATTACACTTGACACTCCAATGCCTTTCAATCTGGAAATAGCCACTTATGTTATTTCATTTTAATAATCTGCTGTTCCCTGGTTTTTTGTTTGCTTTTTACGTTTTTCATTCTCTAAAACTGTTAGTCTGGTCTTAGACCCTTAAGTTTATCTTCGGTGACTTTCACCTCTAAACCCTATTAATTACTTTTTAATTTTAAAAACCTATATTGTTTTTGATAAGTATTGTTTCATTTCTGATTGTTTTATAAATGCAAGTTCTCCAAAAATCTTTTAAGCCAGGTTTTTCCTCTTACTACACAGTCAGCATTGCCTCATATTTTAAAGATCTAGAAAAAAATTATTTTTAATGTTTACATAGTACCCCGCCAAAAAATGAAAATGTGCCAAAGATTTTAAGCAGCATGAGGCATCATCAGATGTTTTCGATGTTTAGCCTGGAAGAAGTAAGAAGGTTGAAATGAAACAGATTAGAGGCTGAGTCTGTCATCCAGGTGAAAAATAAGTGAATTCTAATGTTTTAATCATTTCCTTATTATGATGCAACACTCAGTTGCCTTCTAACTTTATCAAAAATGTAGCCCAACACTGTCAATATCTTGATTTATTTCACTCTTTAATACTGAATTTACTATATATACTTTATGCTAGTATGAGAATTAAAAAACACATACATACATCACCTAGTAATTCCTTTTAGCACAAACCCAATTACTGGTCCTACTCAAGTCCTCAGCATTGGTAAGGCTGTTCAGTGGTTGGAATCATCTTCTTCTAGCCTGCTATATACAACTTTAGAATAAACACATGAAAGTCTTCTCTAAGGCAGTAGTAGGGAGTAAAGGCAAAAAAGGGAGCAGCTGAGATTTTCAGAGGTGAAAACAACAAAGGAACTGGTAAATAAATGGTCAGGAGAAAAGGGAAGAGAGAAGTCCAGGTTATCCTCAGGTTTGTGGTTGGGATGACTGCAAGAACTAATACAAATTTCTCCAAATAAGAACTATATACAGGGGGTGCCAAAAAAACGTACACACATTTTAAGAGATGTTTTCTATGTATTACTTTTCGAAGCTGAACTAAATCACAGTAGCAATGTGTAATGTGACGTTTGCTCAACCATGCTTCTGCCATTTCCTCTGACTGTCCTACCTATCACATGGTGATGCTAGCATTTATTTGATTAACACCATCTTTTGATTGAACATCATACTTAAAATGTGTACACATTGTTTGGGCACCCTGTGTATTTAAAATATGTTAAGCAGTGACTTACCTACTGTATAGCATCAGGTGAGTTAAGCTAGATCATAGCCTGAGTGTAAGAGACATTGTTCCATAGAAAAGCAAATTCTTCCCCAGTGTCACAGTCCTAAGGATAAGTTATTATGAACATTCAAAGAGAAGTATGAAAGGTTCTAAAACATTATGTTTTTCATGACAAATATTTCTAATAGCTATAAAAAGATATGTTTATCTTTAGTTAAGGTAAAAGATACCACACCTTTAGAGAGATCAACTTATTTTATTAAAATTCTTTACAGGGCAACCCCCTCAGGTCCCCTCCCACTGTGGGAGCTTTTCTGTCCTCTCAATAAATCCTGCTTTAAAAAAAAGAAAAAAAAGATTCTTTACAGAAATATTTTTTAGAAGAAAGACTGAAAAAATTAGCAGTAAATAAAGTTTCAAGTTTAAAATTATGGATGAAACATTACAGAAGAAAATTTTATCACAAAATATTAAAAGAATATCTTGAAATAAAAATAGCCCTATTATATATTTTCAGTTTTGTATTTCACTTTGAGTCTCAATATGAATTTAGCAAGAGTTTTTCCAATTTCATCAGCAAAACACCTGTTTTACTATTTAAGCAACAATATTAAAGTATAGATGCAAATATTTACTGAATATATTTTTCTAATTTTAGATGGATGTCTATCATTTTATTACTAAAAAAAGTCTGGTTCTATTTAAGTTCATTAGAATATTTACATTTAAATACTCCAACATAATATGCAAGGTGTATTATGCAAGTAGAAGTTCCTCAAATGAAGAGCATAGTCTGATTTGGTTTTATAAAAATGAAGATATTTAAAATGTAAAAAAAAAACTTGAAAAAATGCAGGCAAACATCTGATTTTTTAAGTTTTACCAGTAATCTATCCACTCCTTTTGTTTTTTTTAATTTTTAATTTTGAAGATGTGGGGTACAATTCAGGGTTAGGTATACAAATGTCCATTACGCAGGTACCCTTGTGATCTATCTACTTCTAAAAAGTCCTTATAAGATCTATTTCTTTAAACCCAACATTTACTAACTCAACAGATGGGTTTTTAAAATTTGGAAGGTAGCCAGGCATGGTGGGTCAGCCTGTAATCCCAGCACTTTGGGAGGCCAAGGTGAGAGGATTGCCGTGCCCAGGGGTTCGAGACCAGCCTGGGCAACCTGGTGAGACCTCGTATCTACAACAAATCACAAAAACTAGCTGGGTGTAGTGGCATGTGTCTGTAGTTCTAGCTACTTGGAAGGCTGAGGCGGAATGATTGCCTAAGCCCAGCAGGTCAAGGCTGCAGTGGTCATAAGTGTGCCACTGCACTCCAGCCTGGGCAACAAAGAGTGAGACTCCAACTCAAAAATAAGAATAAATAAATAAATAAAATGTGGAAGGTAACGGTACTTTCAACTCATTGATTTTATACTCAACTAGTGGCTTTAAAAATTTTTAGAATATATTAAGACCTGAATTAAACTATGCTCAACATTTTTCCAGGACTGTTTGCTAGTAAGCTTGTTTTTACATAAACCTTTAAAATGTGTCTACCATGGGGAGTAAACACAGATAATTACTTGAAACTATAAAAACCTACTAAATAAACTGCCAACATGGTATTACTGCTTTTTCCTTCTCTTATAAGAATCATTACTGTGAACTCGGACTCGCTGGTGCACAGAGGATGCTATTTTCATGCTCTCTTTCTTCGGGCAAGTCTTCTCTACACCTCCAGGTTTCCAAAGTATTAACTGTGTATCTTCTCCCCCCGTCAGCAAAGAATCATCCTGCATGTTCCAGCAGAAAGAACGGACTGTGGCAGCATGCCCTTCCTGAAGGCTGGTCACATGGGTCAATCCTGCCGCGGTGCAGTTCATTAAGTGAATCTTTCCTTTGTTTGTTCCTCCAATAACAAACAATTTATCCATCTTTTCATGATACAGGCCACCAATCAAATAGTCCAAAATGCCTTCTTTCACACTGACTATTTCTCTGACATCCTGGATGTTCAAACGTGTAATTGGTTCCTCCGTATCCAGATGATTAAGGTCCCACCAACAAAATCCCTCATCATGTGTCATGCAATAAATCTGTTTATAATCTTTCCCAGACCAACCAAGACAGCTGACTGATGAAACTGAGTTACAGGTTGTAACCAGTGCATCCTCCTCATTCTCAATACTGATATCAAATACATTTACCAGGCCATCAGTTGAACCTGAGACCACCATGTTGGGATCGCTGGGATGGAAACGTATCTGAGTGATATCATCACTCTGTGTCTCCGAATAGGCACCAAGTGGGTCTCTGGCAGTAGACAGATTCTGAGAATTAATTCTTGCATCCCAAAAAACCAACAACGCGTCATCATCAACTTTTTCTGTACCTGCACAAATGACATGCTCATTACAGCTGATATCAAAACTAATGAAAATATTGGAAGGGTAACCCTTGAACAGCTGGACAGGCTTTTCACTGGCTAACCGAGCGTCCCAACATTTTACAGTGCCATCAGTACATGCTGAATATACACTGTCACAGGAATTTGCAAATTTGACTCCATTAAGAAGTCCAGGATATCCACTAAATTCTCGCAGTACCTTCAACCTTTCTTTATCGTATATTCTGATTGATCCATTAGAACATAAAACAGCAACCAAGCTTTCCTTTTCTGCTTGTACAGTCCTTGATGTGTCTATGCCAAGAAGATAAGTGGGCTCTGTAGTTCCTGAGCGTTTAACAATGTGCAGATTAGCAAACTGCTCCTCGATATTCTCCATATCTGCAGGAACATCCAAGGGCAGTAAAACCCTGTAATAAAAATTTTAGAATTAAAATTAAACCTGAAGTATCTCTACAGTTTCAATTAAATCAAGAACACTCTCCTCTGAGGGCTGGCACAAAACAACAGAGATAAGTGAATTCTAATATTTTAATCATTTCCTTACTATGATGCAACAAAAACTCAGTTGCCTTCTAACCCACTTTTTGAAAAAATTTAACCCAACTCTGTCAACACCTTGACTTTTTTCACTTTAATACTGAATTGACTATATATACCTCATGCTAGTATGAGAATTAAAAAACATGTACATACACCACCTAGTAATTCCTTTGAGCTCAAACCCAATTTATTGGTCCTACTCAAGTCCGTAGCATTGGTAAGGATGTTCAGTGATTGGAATCATCTTCTTCTGGACCCAGCTGCTATATACAACTTCAGAATAAACACAGATATGTAGTGGGGGAAAAAGTTCCTCAACGATGTCCATGCCTTAATCCCTGGAATCTGTGAATATTTAGGTAGCATGGCAAAAGGAATCGAGGTTGCAGATGGAATTAAGGTTGCTAATCAGCCTAATTTAAGGCTTACCTTAAAATAGGAGATTATCCTAGATGATCTGTTATTCCATTGGCTCAACATAATAACAAGTGTCTTTAAGGTGGAAGAGGGAGGCAAAAGAAGAGAGCCAGAGGGAA
The DNA here is from genome assembly GCA_963574415.1 of Tarsius wallacei. Lineage (NCBI taxonomy): Eukaryota > Metazoa > Chordata > Mammalia > Primates > Tarsiidae > Tarsius > Tarsius wallacei. The sequence continues at coordinate 7,178 of CAUYQG010079155.1, read as the reverse complement.
ATGTTATATGGAAGACAGGCATAGGGAGATACAGTGTTGCTGCTTTTGAAAGGGTTGGGGGTGGGAGGTTATAGACCAAAGAATGAGGGAGGCCCCTAGAAATTGGAAAAAGTGAGGAGATACTCTCCTCTAGGGCCTCCAAATGCACACACAGCCCTGTTGAGACCTTAATTTTAGGCCAGTGACATCAATTTTGCACTTCTGACCTTCAAAACTACAGGATAATGAACTTATGTTATTTCAAGCTACCAAGTTTGTAACAATTTGTTAAAAACAGCCATAGGCAACTAATACAATAGAGGTTTCCAGTCTAGGATCCTGGTGAAGTGCTTCTAAGGCCCAAGCAGCTTGCAAATAGAACTGGGGTCTCTGGATCTAAACCTAAGCATTCCGTCTTCAGGTTTCAGGGCCTGTGCTCCTAACCTCCACATTAGATTACCTCTCCATAGTAGGTTGTATGCAGAACAAAGTCTAGGCCAGAAAAATATGCATGCCTCGAGACACTATTACAAATTTTTCACTAAGTGTTCTGGTTTTAAAAAATCATCTTAAGAATTTCAACGATTAACCATAAAATAAGTGTTCAGGTTTTATTACAAATTTTTCTATCATGGTTTTTCATCAATGAATATTCTAGCCTGCCTCACAAATTCACATTTTCATTCTTAAGATGAAATGTTTTTCTGTTGCTTTAGTGATAACTTTTTAAGCATCTGTCTTTTCATCTTTAAAAGGAGAAATGAATGCTAACTCAAGAGCTGTTAGGGAGGATTAACCAAAATATTGCGTCATGTGTTCCGCATAATGTCTGGCGTATCACTATACATATCTGTTATGTAAAAATTGCCAGCATCACCACTATCAATACCACTAGCACCACATGAGGGAGAATGTGATCTATCAGGGTGGATCCAAACAGCACAATTAAACCAATGGGCATAAAAATACTAAAAAGTTGAACCTGGGTTGAAAACAGAAATAGGGTGGGCTCAGTGACTCAGCCTGTAATCCCAGCACTTTGGGAGCCCATGGGTTCGAGACCAGTCTGAGCAACTTGGCAAGACCTCATCTCTACAATAAATCAAAAAATTAGCTGGGTGTGGTAGTGTGCGCCTATATTTCTGGCTATTTGGAAGGCTGAGGTGGAAGGATAGCCAGAGCCTAGCAGGTCGACGCTAGAGTGGCCATGAGTACGCCACTGCACTCCAGCCTGGGTGATGAGTGAGACTCCAACTCAAAAAAAAAAAAGGAAAACAGAAATAACCACTCCCCCCAACCTTTCATTTTAAACATTTAAAAACATACAAAAAAGATAAAATATTATAATGTACACTCACAGCCCATCACCTTCTAGGTTTACCAGCTGTTATCTTTCTGCCACATTTAGCTCCTCTCCATCTATACACACACACACACACACACAATGTTATTTCATTTCATTTTTTTTTTAGATTAGAAAATATAGTATATTTAGAAGGTAAATTAGAGTGAGAGAAAAAGAGGAGATTCCCCTCCTCAAGGTAGGGGAGGGGGTCAAAGTCAAGAAACATGCTGGCAGTGCACAACGTTATTTTAAAGAACCATTTGAAAAGTTAGTTGCGGACAAAACATCACTTCATTCCTAAATACTTCAGCATAAGACCATCTCCCCAGCCTGTTTTCCATGACATGGAATTAAAAAAACAAAAAATTCTAGGCCAGTTGTCTCATAGGACGTCCCACATTCCGGATTTGTTTGCTTCCCTATGATTGGATTCCAGTTTAACATTTTTGGCAGGGATACCACTGAGGTGATGCTGAGCCACTCATTGCATCACATCAGGGAGGCACATAACGCCATGTTTGATCACTTACTAAAGGAGGTAACTACCAGATCTCTCCATCTTAAAGGTATATTCCTCTTTGTAGTTACTAAACAATCACACTGATACTTTGAGACTGTCTATCTTATTCTCCAATGTGTCATCCAAATTTCAGCCTCCATTGATAATCCTTGCTTAAATTAATGATTGTATGGATATTTGCATAACAGTCATTTTCTAATTCTATCATTCTATCTTATCTGGCATTCTTCTAGAAAGAACTTTTTCTTGGCTGTCCCTTTGTATCACTAAAATATCATGACTCTTAAAAACTATGCCATTGCTTTGTTGCTCTTTTTGATGCTCAAACTGTCCTGACTTGGCCATTAAGACCCTTCAAACCAGCTACTGTGTCCTTTTAATATTATCATCAGTCTAAGCCCTATATGGAAAACTGTGGGAGACTTAGATGAGTCCAAAAATGGCAAGCTTCCTTCCACTTAAGTAATCACAGACTAAGTGACCATTTACGTTATGCTGAGGTAACTACCACAGCATTGCTGTTGGTTTTCCAACCAGATAGGCTGCTTGGAAAGATAAAGAAAGTGGCCTTCCTTCCTTGAGCTTGCTCTTGTCTCAGGAATGTAGCAATAGCTGCTTCTCTGCCCAGACTACTCTTTCCCTTCATTTTTGCATGAGTGACTCCTTCCTGTTATCCAGGTCTCAGAATGTCACCTTCCCAGAGTCCCTACCCATCAACCAACCTAAAGTAGCCCCTGTCATTCCCTATCACATTGCCTGTTCTACTAATTTTAAAATGTTTAATTATAAAATATTTTGGTTTTTTTAGTCAGGGTCTTGCTCTGTCACTCGAGCTGGAGTGCAGTGGCATGATCACGGCTCACTACAGCCTTGAACTACTGGGCTCAAGCATCCTCCTGCCTCAATCTTCCAAGTAGCTGGGACTACAGGCACATGCCACCATGCCTGGCTAATTTTTCCGATTTTGCACAGATGAGGTCTCACTATGTTGCCCATGCTGGTCTTGAACACCAGGGTTCAAGCATTCCTCCCACCTCAGCCTTCCAAAGTGCTGGGATTACAGGCATGAGCTACCATGAAACATTACAAATGTACAAAAAGGTAAAGAAAAGGTAAAGAAAAAAGTATAGTAGACCCAAATACCACTCATATTTAACAAATGTTAACATTTTGCCGTATTTGGTACATTTTATTTAAAGAAGTAAAACATTACAGACACAATTAAAATTTCATTCCCATGATCAAGAATATATAAAAGACAGAATTACATTTATATTTCTCCTTGCAATTTGTTCTTTTCACTCGATATAATTTTTTTTTTCTTTTTAATATTTTTATTTTAAAGATGGGTACAATTCAGGGTTAAGTATACAAATGATCATTGTACAGGTAAAGTTTATACCAAAATTTAGTATTTCCTTTAGTTATGAATGTAAGCATCAAACTATAGTAAACTTTTAAAAATTAATTATTTTTTAAACCATTTTTTTTCTGTCAGATTCTCACTCTGCCACCCAGGTTAGAGTGCAGTGGAATGATCACAGTTCACCACAGCTTCTACCTTTTTTGCTCAAGTGATCCTCCTAGCTCAGCCTTTTGAGTAGCTGGGACAATAGGCATGCACTACCATGCTCGATATAATTTTTGAAAAATCCTACCTTCCTGTTGAACTTATTACCTGACTTGTTCTTGCTTATTTGTTATAAGTGGTTGCTGAATAAATGAATGCATATTTGATTCAACTTTTATACATTAAAAGCTTGAAAATTCTAGGCTGGGCATGGTGGTGGCTCATGCCTATATTCCCAGCACCTTAGGAGGCTGAGGCAACAGGATCGCTTGAGTTCAGAAATTCAAGACCAGCCTGTGGAACACAGCAGGACCTCATCTCTACAAAAAATTCAAAAATTAGCCAGGCAGGCCTGTAATCCCAGCACTTTGGGAGGCCAAGGCAGATGGATGGCTTGAGCCCAGGAGTTTGAGACCAGCCTAAGCAACATCGCAAAACCTCGTCTCTATAAACTCTACAAAACATTTTTTAAAAAATTAATAAGGTACAGTAGTATATACCTGTAGTCCCAGCTACTTAGGAGGCTGAAGCAGAAGGATTGCCTCAGCCCAGGAAGCTGCGGTGAGCAGTGATCATGTCACTGCACTCCAGCTTAGGTGACACAGTGAGACCCCAACTCAAAAACAAAAAAAGAAACAAAAAAGTAATTCTAGGAGGAACAGAATAAACTTAAAAATATTTTGCATGTATCTATGTTTGCAAGGGATTAGTAAAATAATGGCATTCTTTCTAACAGTACTTTAAATAAAGCACAAAAAGGAAATACAGTCATGTATTGCATAGTAATGTTTCAGCCAATGAGAGATCACAGATATGACAGTGGTCCCATAAATTTATAATGGAGCTGAAAATCTCCAGTCACCTAGTGATGCTGTAGCCGTTGTAAACTGGTAGCACAATGCATTCATGACTCATGTGTTTGTGGTGAAGCTGGTATACCCAGACCTACTATGCTGTAAGTTGTATAAAAGTACAGCACATATAGTTATGCATAATACATAATGCTTGTAATGATAACCAACTATGTTAGTGGTTTGCACATCTACTATACTGTATATTTTTAATCGTTATTTTCGCATGCCCCTTCTATTTATATATTTTAAAAAGTTAACTGTAAGCCGGGCTCGGTGGCTCAGCCTGTAATCCTGCGCCTTTGTGGGAGGCTGAGGTGAGTGGATTGCCTGAGGCCGCGGGTTCGAGACCCATCTGGGCAACTTGGTGAGACCTCATCTCTACAATAAATAAAAAATTAGCCGGATGTGGCAGTTCACGCCTGTAGTTTCAGCTACTTGGAAGGCTGAGGCGGAAGGATCACTGGAGCCCAGCAGGTCAAGGCTGCGGTGGCCGGGAGCAGCCACTGCACTCCAGTCTGGGCAACAGAGTGAGACTCCAACTCAAAAAAAAAAAAAAAAAAAGTTAACTGTAAAAGAGACTCAGGCAGGTCCTTCAGGAGGTATTCTAAAAGGCACTGTCCTCATAGGAGAGAGATGATAGGATGTGAGTTATTGCCCTTGAAGACCTTTCAGTGGGACAAAATGTGGTGGTGGAAGAGAGTGATACTGATGATTTCGACTTTGTGTAGGCCTAGGCTAATTTGTGTGTCTTTGTTTTTAACAAAAAATTTTAAAAGTGGAAAAAATTAAAAATAGAAAAAAACTCATAGAATAAGGATATACAGAAGGAGTTCTTGTGTAGCTGCACAGTCCAATTGTGTTTTAAGCAAAGTATTATTACAAAAGAGTCAAAAAGTTTTTAAAAAGGTAAAAAGTTTATAATGTAAAAAAGTTACAGTACACTAAGTTTAATTTGTTATTGAAGAAAAAATATATATATATATCTTTTGAGTCGGAGTCTCACTCTGTCACCCAGGCTGGAGTGCAGTGGCACGCTCAGTCACCGCAGCCTTGACCTGCTATACTCAGGCAATCCTTCCGCCTCAGCCTTCCAAGTAGCTAGATCTACAGGCATGTGCCACCACACCCAGCTAATTTTTTGATTTATTGTAGAGAAGAGGTTTTGCCAAGTTGCCCAGGCTGGTCTCGAACCCCTGGGTTCAGGCAATCCTCTCGCCTCCACCTCCCAAAGTGCTGGGATTACAGGCGTGAGCCACTACACCCAGTTAAGAAAAATATTTTTAATACATTCAGTGTAGCCTAAGGGTACAGTGTTTACAGACTCTACAGTGGTGTGTAGTAATCCATCACGTTCACTCACTATCACTCACTGACTCACCCACAGCAACTTCCAGTCCTGAAGCTCCATTTGTGTAATTTTAAGGTACCCTTTTTCTGTTTAGATACGTTTAGACATACAAATACTTACCACTGTGGTACAACTGCCTGGAGTATTCAGCACAGTTACATGCTGTAGAGGTGTAACCTAATAGAGCCTAGAGTGGAGTAGGCTATACCATGGAGGCTATATAAGTACAGCACACTATGATGCTCACACGGTAAAACTGCCTCATAACCCATTTCTTATGTTTAAGCAACACGACTGTAGCCATAAGGGAGTTCAACAAATGTTAAGCTATGTGCTAGAAACTTACATCTCGTTTTTAAATCCTAATCATTTAACTCCATTAGATAGGTATTATTATTAACATTTTGCAAAGGAAATTGGAGCTCAGAGAGACTAACTTGTCATGTTCTCATAGCTACTAAATGAGCACATTGGGGGAATGTGGCTTGAAATCCTAAGTTGTAATTTCAAGACATGTGAATTTGTGTTCATCCCAATATTAGGCTATTGCTCCCTTATATCAGTACCGAAGTGCTACTGTCAACTCTAATTGAGAAATATGCCTTCTAGGCTTTAGAGGAGGAATTACATGTTAATACTACATATTAGCAGAGGAAAAAGGAAGCTGTATGATTGTAGAAACACACACCAACGCAGAAAAAGGTTAAAAAAGCAACCATCCCCTACTTTTTTTCTTGTGATTCACTTTTCTTTCACTTTAAAAATCTTTTATTATGGAATTTGTGTGGCGAATAGGAAAAGAAACTCCAATATACCATCCAGCACAATCAACTGTATTCTCCAAAAGTTATTAGAAACAGAGAGGTCAGTTACACATATTTTATTTGAAGGGCAATTCAGAAACCCAAGTGGAGCCAGTTGTGATGGCTCACACCTGTAATCCCAACATGTTGGGAGGCCAAGGCAGGAGGATCACTGAGGCCGGGAGTTCAAGACTAGCTTGGGTAACTTAGCAAGACTCCATCTCTAAATTTTTTTTTTTTTAATTAGCTGGACATGGTGGTGTGTGCCTGTAGTCCCAGCTACTGAGGAAGCTGAGGTAGAAGAAATGCTTGAGCCCAAGAGTTTGAGGCTGCAGAGAGACATGATATGCCACTGCACTTAAGCCTGGGTGACAGAGTGAGACCCCATCTCCCCAAAAAGAAAAACCCGGCCGGGCTCGGTGGCTCAGCCTGTAATCCCAGCGCTTTGGGAGGCCAAGGTGAGCGGATTGCCTGAGCCCGCAGGTTCGGGATCCGCCTGGGCAACTTGGCGAGCCCTCATCTCTATAATAAATCAAAAACTAGCCGGGCGTGGTAGCGTGCGCCTGTAGTTCCGGCTCCTTGGAAGGCTGAGGCAGAAGGATCGCCGGAGCCCAGCAGGTTGAGGCTGCGGTGGCCAGGGCCGGGAGTGGCCATTGCACTCCAGTCTGGGCGATAGAGTGAGACTCCAACTCAAAAAAAAAAAAAAAGAAAAAGAAAAAGAAAACTCTCAACAAACCAAAACCTAATAACTCCCTTTTC
>CAUYQG010079136.1:0-16602 GCA_963574415.1 Tarsius wallacei | reverse complement strand
CCTCTCACCATACACAAAAATTAACTCAAGATGAATTAATGACTAAAATGTTAAAACTTCAAACTACAAAAATCCTAGAAGAAAGCCTAGGAAACACTCTTCTGGACATTGTCCAAGGAAATAAATTCATGACCAGGACCTCAAAAGCAAACGCAGCAAAAAAAAAGATTGGCAAGTGGGACACACTCGTACTAAAGTGCTTCTGAACAGCAAAAGAAACCATCAATTGAGTCAACACACAACCTACAGAACAGGACCAAATATTTGCAAATGGTGCATCTGACAAAGGACTAATGCCTGAAATCTATGAAGAACTCAAACAAATTGAAAGAAAAAAAAAAAGAATAAGCTCATTAAAAAGTAGGCAAAGGACATGACAGACACTTCCCAAAGGAAGTTATACAAGTTGCCAACAAGCACATGAAAAACAGTTTAACATCACTAATCAGAGAAATGTAAATTAAAGTCACAATCAGATACCATCTCACACCAATCAGAATGTCTTTTGTTAAAAAGTCAGAAAGCAACAGATATTGGTGAGGTTGTAGAGAAAAAGGAATGCTCCTACACAGTTGGCGGAAATGTAAGCTAGTTCAACCCTAGATGAAAATAGTTTGGAGATTTCTCAAGGAACTAAAAATAAATTTACCATTTGGTTTAGCAATCCCACTACTGGGTAAATACCCAAAGGAGCATAAATTACCCTTGCACTTGCATGTTTACTGCAGCACTATCTACAACAGCAAAAACATGGAACCAACCTAGGTGACCAACAAGAGTGGACTGAATAAAGAAAATGTGGTAAACATACATCATGGGACACTACACAGTCACAAAAAATGCACTTTGTGGCAACATGGATGCAGTCACAGACCATCATCTTAAGAAAGTTATCACAAAAACAACAACAACAAAAAAACTGAACCCTCCATTTCTCCTAAACACTAAATACACATGGGTACAAGGACGGGAACAACAGACACTTTGGCACTCCTAGAGGGGTAAGGAAAGGAGCTTAAGAGGTGAAAAACTATCTACTGGGTACCACCTGGGTGATAAGCTCAATAGAAGTCCAAACCTCACTATCACACATTATAACTATGTAGCAAACTTGCGGTTGTACCTTTTGTCTCTAAAAACAGCTTTTAATTTTTAAAAGTTAAAAAAAAAAGTTAGGGTATGAAAAAGCATTCTACATACTATTTATGACCATACAAATATGTAGTAAAATATTTAATACTGCATGAGAATAATAAACACCTAATTCAGGGTGTTGGTTACTTCTACACAATAATTAGAAAAAAAAAAAAAAAAAACCTTATGTCCAAAAAGCTTCACAATCACTGTTCCAAAAAGTTATCTATTGAAAAGTTAGGGTTGGTCATGGTGGCTCAAGCTTATAATCCCAGGACTTTGGAAAGCCAATGCAAGAAGATTGCCTAAACCCACAGGTTTGAGATCAGCCTGGGCAACAGGGTGAAACCTCGTCTACACAATAAATTTTTAAAAAATAGCTGGGCATGGTAGCGTGCACCTGTAGTTCCAGCTACTTGGAAGGTTGAGGTGGAAGGATTGCCTGAGCCCAGCCGGCCGAGGCTGTGGTGGCCGGGAGTGCACCTGTACTCCAACCTGGGTGAAAGAGACTCCAATTCAAAAAAAAAAGAAAAAAAGACTTTCAATATTTCTAACCCTTCTAAGCTTTAACAACCTGGTTAAAGGCATAAAAACATAAAGATTCACTCACAAATCCATCCACTCAACATAAATGAATTAAATCATTGGAAACAACATAAAATTTAATACAGTAGAGAGATATAAAGTAACACTGTATTCTGTTCTCTATGGCGTAATAGCACCTTATTTTGCATACTTCTCTGACATTTTTTGGTACTGGAAGCTCATCTCATTTCCTTCCCAACCATCTAAAGTACTGCTCTTCCTTTTTCTAAAGGACTCTCCATAATATATACCTGCTTCTTGTTCCTTTCCTGAGTCCCTGGATTCCCTGCCTTCCTAATCCTTTATTCCCTCTTTCCACCCTTTCTGCTTTCTTATTTCCCGGCTTCCCTTAGGCCTTAGGGCATATAGAAACAGAACCAATGATTCAGCCTCTTCATTGACACTAGCAATGGAATCTTCTGCTAACAGTTGCTAAAATATCCAATATGTCACCATTTTGCTTCTCTTTTTTCTTTCTGTGCAATTTATAGGTGATTTTCTCTGGCTAATAGAATATATATATCACTGCTCATAACATTCTGTCCAGTCACCTTTTTAAGAACATTCATTTCTTACCTTTTGCTTGTCTATACACTATATTTTCTCCTCTTTGATCAGTCACAGATGAATGACTAACATACTTCTGTAGATGATCATCAAAGAGACTCTGTTAAAATTAAGCTCAATAATGAGTTTCAATAACAAATAATAACAGGTGCACAAAGATTTTCTTGAAAATATCTGAATTTTCTGTTTTGAAAGAAATTAGACTTAAAAGTACCAGGAGAAAGTACTGAAAACCAAAACATTTCAATAAAGAACCCCACACATTCTCTCCTGATCAAGCTTATCTTTCATATTGATATGACTACTGACTCTGTAAACTGAGCAGGGAAACCCAAATCAAACATATGCATAGACAAAATGTTGATTTATGTGCATTTTCAACACTAAACGTCCTCCTAACTTTCTAACTCTACTTTGCATTTCACAGCAAAAATAAGTGTATGCTTTTGTAAAAAATATACTATACTTGCTATAATACTTACAGCATTACACATAGATATTTCTTATTACAAAAATTGGGGGTGTTAAAATAAGGCACACAGCATGATATGACACCCAGGAGGATGTAATGATGAGTAAGAACAGAACATTGTGGAAGCTCCTTCATTTAGGCAAACAAATTCTTGCAAATATCTTAATGCTTTAAAATAACATTTTTACTGGTAGGGAAAATGGTTAAATACAACGACAAAGTAGGAAAAAAACTTGTCTTTGTGCTGTATTTAAATAAAGACAAGCAAATAGTACACAAGCACTGCTACTCTTTCCCAATTAAGAAATAACTTCAAACCCATATAAAAAGTCTTAATTTAAAAGAAAAGAATAGAATAAGAATGTGTATTTATGAAACATCAAAAATGTACCAGGCTCCTATGTGTACATTTTCTTTTCCACATTATAATAATAAAATTATTGTGATGATATGTCCCACTTCCTACATCCTGGCAACTCCAACATGTTAAGACCAAAATGATGAACACACATGGTCCATCCATTGCTCTCTCTATAGGACGTCCTTCTTCTAGGCTTTCACAAGGCCAGCTGATACCATTCCTTGACTTAGCAGCTTCAATGTCCCTCTCAGAAGGGTCTTCTCTGACTACAGAATTTTACACCCACACCCATCCCCATCCTCACCACCAACTTCTTCAGTTGTTCTGTAAGCAACTTTCTTGGTTTTCTTTATAGGAAGCATTTTTAGTGACTTATAAGTTCCCTAGTAGAACTTTTCTGCTTCTACTACTGTAGGATAAGCCCTTATATCCTACAGCATATTCAGTCTAGCAGTCTTGTCCATAGTACTCAGTAACGGTAATTTATTCATGATATAAACACTTAAAATCTCATCAGAAAGGTACTACATGATTGGGCACAGTGTTTCAGCCTGTAATCCCAGCACTTTGGGAGGCCAAGGAGAGAGGATTACCTGAGCCCTGGGGTTAGAGACTAGCCTGGACAACTTGGTGGGACCTCATCTCTACAATAAATCACAAAAAATTAGCCAGGCATGGTGGGGTGCATCTGTAGTTCCAGCTACTTGTAAGGTTTTGGCTGAAGGATCACCTATGCCCAGCAGGTCATGCCACTGCACTCCAGCCTAGGTGACAGAGTGAGACTCCAACTCAAAAAGAAAAAAAAAGTGCCACATGCCAAATCATTACACCAATAGACAACATGCCCAGAAGCAATCTATGGATTGTTTACCCATAAAAGGAATCACTTACCCATAAAAGGAAATGCATGTGCTTGTTCTAACTTTACCATTCTGTTCCTGACACTACTGCTTTCAGATTTTTAAAGAATACCTTCAATAGTTATTAAGTCACTAAATTCCACTGGGATGATTTTTGTCTTACTTTGCATAGACAAGTTTCATCTTGTAAAATGTATTCACATTTTTTACCACATTTCCTCATTACATATACATATAGGTAGATATTAGTGCCATTTTTTTAGGAACCAGGTCACTGACATTCAAACAGGATAAATACTTCCACCAAAGTTCCATATTTAGTAAGGGACAGAACCACGATACTAACACAGCTTTTGATTCCACTCAGTGCTGGGACCACTAGGCAGCAGCTGCTTCTACCTCAAAGGACTGGGTTTTCCCATCTCTTTCCACACTTGTCAACTTGGAATACACCATCAACCTTTTCTACTACCCTTACTGCATGCATGTCTGACACAAACTGACTCGACACATTCTATTTTTGATAATAGTTTCTATGTATTAAAAATCCACTAAACTACATTGCTGTTCTGAGAAAACCATGTATTTACTATTTTCCATGTTTTTCCTTCTCCAATTGAATTGTTCTTTGTGGACCTATATTGAATGATCTTAATAATAATACTTTCAAGTTTCAGGCATTATTTGTTCAGGTTCTAAGGTGTGAAAAATGATCATCTAATCTGTTTCTTTCTGAATCTCATTAGGAATTTTACACAAGCAGATACACCACAGAACCACACATTTGACCATAGATTGACCTGGAATCATTCTTTAGGTCTTAGATAAACTTCACTTCTGAACACAAACTCACTTCTTGTGACTTCTTTGCCTTATCACTTGACACTAAACTATCACGGCTTCTTCAATGATTCCTAAAAATTAGAAGAATTTTATCACGAAGAAGTAATCTATTTATGACCTATTTACTGCATTAATTATGAGCTAAAAATGTAAAACAATAATTCTTTGTGGGCATATGCACAGGTGAGAAAGTAAAGTCAAAGCATCCCCTCTGATTTTTTAACATCACTCAGTATTATAATTAAATTGTTAATAAACAACAATAGACAGTACCACAGAATCGCAAGTTGCTCCTGTGTCATCCTCTTGTCTTATCCCCAGTGATTCTGTATCTTCCTCCTGTCCTGATCCTAATATAGACATCTCCCCTATAAAATGGTTTTCACAGATACATTCATGAGAACATTGATTATTGTAAATTTTAAATACATATAGAAGCCTATATCCATTCTAAATATTTCTATGAAACAAAAGTGCTAGCCAAAAGCAATTTCAGGCTTGAAACAGTTTCAGGAAAAAGAAGTTGGTAGTATGAAAAGAGATAAGAAAAAAAATATTAAGAAACAGATTCTGTATTTAGGTCTATATACTCTCAAAGTTATTTTTATGACAGCATTTAAGCACAGAAAAGTGTTAGAGATATTTGCTAACTTACCACGGTGGACAAAAATAACACTGCAATTATTGGTTTGCTGTCATGGAGCACTTCAATAATACCAATACTATTTCCTTTTATTCCAGATGCTGACTTTGTTGTTCCCTCCTATGAAAGACAAAAAAAAAAAAAGCTTCAGAAAATATTGTATATATTTCCCCAAACAACCCTTCAGTCATCCAGTAAGAAAACATTTACTATGTCTATTAAATCATAGGCACTGTACTGGAAGGAGCTGAAAATACATATAACTAGAAGAAATATCTGCCCTATATTCACCTATATTCAGATGGTGGCAGAAATATACGGAAACAAATAAGAACAAAGGGGGAATAGATAACGTATATTTCATACAATGTGAAGTTAATAATTCAAGAAAAAAATATGAAAGTTATTACCTTGAATTGAGAATATTTCTTAGAAAATGCTAAAGAAAAAGTGACATAGGATCAATTATATGTAAATATAACAAATTGGGGGGCCAAACATTCACGCACAATTATTGTGGAGCTGCATTCTCATGAAAGGCTTTGAAAGTGATTACTTTACTCTCCCACCGACAGTGTAGAAGCAATCCCTTTTCCCCACATCCTCTCCAGCATTGGAGTTATTGATAATGGCCATCCTAAAGTTAAGTGGCATCACAGTATGGTTTTAATTTGTATTTCTTTGATGATTAGTAAGGCTGAGCATTTTTTTCATGTATCTGTTGGCTACCTTCCATATGACTCAGCAATCCCCCTTCAGGGAATATACCCGGAGGAACTCAAATCACTCTATATAAAAGATACCTGCACACACATTTTTATTGCACCGTTATTCACAATAGCAAACATATGGAATAAACGTCTGCTCATCAAAGATGGACTGGGCTGGATAAATAAAATGTGGTACATATACATGATAGGATATCATGCAGCCATAAAGAAAAACAAAGTTATGGACTTCACAGCAACCTGGACGGATTTAAAGTGTATAATACTCAGTGATCTATCACAGAAACAAAAATCTGAGTACCACATGTGAATTTTTAGCAGGCTGTAGCTCCCTTGATCTCTCCATAACGAATACGCCTCTCTTCATTCCATTTCTCTTATCTTGGCCTATGTGATACTATCCTACAAAGCAGCAATATTTAATATAACATTAAGTCACACACATGTGTGCCTGACCACAGATGCTTAGATTCAGCTATGCTAGATGAAACACAGCTCTGTGTGGTCAGGTACCTCCATCCTTAAGGTCTTCCAAGTAGTGAGAAAGACAGGAAGGGTAGAAGAATGTGGCTCTACTTTTCTGACAAGTTTCTGTACTGAAAGCACACCTCAAATCTTTTCCACCTTTCTAATACTTTGCTTTCCCTGTTTCTAAGAAATGAATAAAACAGCCTCCATTGTGTATAACTGAATCTTTTTCTTTCATTGACTCTCTGTACTCCCTGCCTTCCTCACCCATCTTTCTCTACTTTCCTCTTATTTCCTGACTTCTCTCAGATCTTAAGGTGTTATGAAACAATTAATAATTCAGCTTTTTATGAAATTTACAACTAAATCTGTTGCTGACATCTACTAAGAGAGACAACATTTCATCATTTCACTTCACTTTTCCTTACTATGCATTTCATAGTAGATTTTCTCTGGCTATTGTAATATACCATGGATTATCTTTTTATGTAAACATTCTGCCAAATGACTTTTCTAATGAATTTGTTCCTTACCTTTTACTTGTCAATTTGTATTTTCTCCTTTTCATGCTGCTGCCCAAGATGCATGACCAACATACTTCTGTAGATGTTCCTCAAATAGACTCTTAAAATTAAGCACCATAATGAGTTTCAATAACATACATTAACATGTGCACAAAGATTTCCTTATCACTGTCTTGAAAATATACATATTTCCTGTGTTGAAAGTAATCAGACTTAAAACTAAGACAAGCAAGTATTAAAAACCAAAACATGTCAATAGAGAACCTCACATATGCTCTCTAGATCAAGATTTTCATCCATCTTCCTATGGGGATTGACTCTGTAAACTGAGTATGGAAGCCCAAACAAAACATATTCACAGACAAAATACGGGCTAGCAAAAATCTAAATGTTTTTTAATGACATTGTTTTCTGATAAGAAATATGGTTGAATAAAATGATAAAGTAGTAGGAAAACTTGTCTCCATCATGTTTAAATAAAAGTAATAAATATTAGACATATTATGCAACTATTTCTAAATAAGAACTTCAGAAATGTATAGAAAGCCTTTTTTTAAAGGAAAAGTAAGAATATTTACTCATGAAGCATCTAAAATATGCCAACCCCTTATTTGCACATTTTCTTTTCCACATATTAGAATAATAAAATTATTGGAATGATGATTACCTCACTTCCTGCTTCCTGGTCATTCCAGGCTGTTAAAAACAAAAAGAACAGACATGACCCATTGTTCTCTCTTTCCAGAATGTCTTCTTCCTAGGCTTTCCCAAGGCTGGTTCCTTCTCATCCTTTAGATGGCAGCTGCATTGTCACTCTCAGAAAGATCTTCTCTGACTACAGAATTCTAGCCATGCCCATCACCATCCTAACTACAAACATGAGATGAAGGTCTCAGGGTGTTTCCAGACTGTTCTCAAACTCCTCAACTCAAGAAAACATTCTGCGTCAGCCTCCCAAAGTGCTGGGATTACAGGCATGAGCCACCGCACCCAGCACTACTTTTACTCTTAAAGAAGAATATCTCTACATTTTTGTCTCTCTTTAAAACTCTATATACAGACTTCAGCCTTCTACTTTGGAGTCAAATACTGAATTATTGGCAGAAGATTCATGCTACTTATTTGGTAAAATCATCATAACAACACTTACCATAGTTAATTAACCAACATACTTTCAACAGAAATACTTTCAACAGTATTTCAACAGAAATACTTACGAGTGGCTATTTTTCAAAAATAGGTGGAAGTACATATATTTGTTATCAAAAATGTTTAAAGTGGTCATAAGGAAATTATAAGCTCTGACAGTTTGAGTTAAACAGACAAACCAGCACACATGAGAAAGCACAAAAAAATGGATTCATTGGCTGGTAATATTTGTGCAATTCTCAGGGCTACATACATTTTTATTTCCCTTATGGGTGACTGTTTCCTTCTTACTATATTCCCATTTTATTGTTTAAATTAATGCAATTCATCTTTAAGTCAGTAAAAGAAAAAAATACCTAGAGCCTTTCACTTTTTTAGAAAACAATTTTCCTTATACTTATATTGGCTCAGAAAGTCAAAGGGTACATAGCTAAATTAGCTGTCCAGGTGTTATGCCCCTTGGAAGATGGATAGAAAAATTTAGGTTTATGAAAAAATAAAAATTATGAGAAAGGCTGATGAGCACAGTGGCTCAGTCTCTAATCTCAGCATCTGAGATGCTGAAGGAGGGAGGATCACTTAGGGCCAAGTGTTTGAGACCAGCTTGGGGAACAGAGTGAGCCCCCTTCTCTTCAAAAAACAGAAAAATGAGCCAGGTGTGATACTCCAAATACTCAGTGGGAGAATCATTTGACCCAGGAATTCCAGGCTGTAGTGACCAGTGATCATGCCACTGCATGCCACCATGAGTGACAAAGTGAAAGCATGTCTCAACTTTAAAAAAATTATGAGAATGTTTTCCTGAAGTCCTATCACTCAGCAGAAATAATCTATTTCTTCACACAATTACATTCTTAGATAACTCCATTTACACATGCATTTTTAATAAACAGCAAATCAAATGGATAAAAGGAAAAACCAAAGTAAAGGTGCTTTTGATGTTGAACTTTTTCTTTCCTCAAAGTTAAGAACTCTAACATGCCTACCTCATTCTTAGGTCTTGGCATATCTTGCTGTAACTCTTCTCCTAGATATGATTTTGATGTTCTGTCACAATGTGGTGGAGAAGAACTCACAATTTCTGGTTCTGGTTCCATGCTTTCAGAGTTATTAGCACTGCAGGGATCATATATTGGCTTCTGGAACATGTCCTGCATTGGTTTTGTTTTCCTACAAGTGTTTGTAACAGCAGAAATATTCTGGCTTTTTATTTCACTCATATTCTTTTCTTTGGTGTGCATAAGCCATACATCCAAAAGGCTTTTGGGACGACTACACTCAGGCATATGTCTGACACCTGGTTTCCAATCAGTGGTATTTTGGGTTGTATTTTTGTCATTTGCATATCAGATTTTTGGTCTTCTTTCATCTCAAGTGTAGCTGCTTCTAGGTTCCTTGCTTTCTTTATTACTGTATCGTTATGAAAATTCTCCTCATCCGTGTTAAAAATGTGATCTGTGTCTGGTTTATTATCATTTTCACCATTCAATTTGTTTTAATTTAAATGACACTTAGAAGATGGGCAGCAAGTGTATTCTGGAGACCCAGAGGAGGAATGAGATGGAAGGACAGGTCTGAGACTGGGTTCTGTTTGTTCAGTAAACGCCTAGAATCCTACAGAGACAGACATTCCACAGGAATCATCTTCTTCACGATGAAGTGCATGAGTTGTCAAACCAGAAAGCACATCCTTTAAGTGTGTTTCTCCATTAGAGCTGTCACGGAGTGGCTCTTGCTCAGGACAAACAGTAATTTTGTATTTTTCACAAGTTTCACCAAACTTCTGCTCTACCTCATTTGTGATTAATTTTAATTTATTTCCCTGCTCTAATTTGCATTCTTCAACCCACACTTCCTCCAGTTTTTCCACAGAAGGAAGTGCTGAATATGTACATATATACTCGCTATCCCAATACTTATTTCTGGTTCTTCAGACGTTTTTGACCGATGAAAAAGTGGAGGATTGATATGCTTGTCTTGTTTCTCAGACGTCTTCTCTGCTGGAGTACATGTTTTAAAATTAGCCTCATCCTAAAGTAATCAAGTATGAAACAAGAACAACAACAACAACAGCAAAAAAGAAAATGATTAAAACTGAACAGTTAACCTTCTTAATCTGTGTTTAACTACTCCCACATCTCTGGCTCATAGCTAAGAAGTGAAAAGTAATTTGTTTTGGCCTAAAATAGGAGGAACTTACAAGCCAGAAAACAACTGTGTTTGGACTAAACTTAATTCATTATCTGTTATCCACCAGCAAAGAATTGGCAGGTAATTTGTGGTATT
This sequence comes from Tarsius wallacei, assembly GCA_963574415.1. Taxonomy (NCBI): domain Eukaryota; kingdom Metazoa; phylum Chordata; class Mammalia; order Primates; family Tarsiidae; genus Tarsius; species Tarsius wallacei. The sequence goes on along the minus strand of CAUYQG010079136.1, from coordinate 5,982 downwards.
ACGAAGTTTTCTTCACTTAAAAAAATCTGACTTTCCTAAGCATTAACTAGCGAGTCCTTACAGTGCAATAAGTACTTTTTCTAAATATTGGGAGATGGAGTACAGGCTAATAATAAATTATTAAGAACCAAAATCAACACCAATCAGAAAGAAAAGCAAGTTGTTGTTTTTCCTTTGGTCAGGGTCTCACTTTGACTCCCAGGCAGGAGTACAGAGGCATGATAATAGGTCACCACAGCCTCAACCTCCTGGGCTCAGGTGATCCTTATGCTTCAGCCTCCTGAGTAGCTTGGGACTACAGGCACACACCGCCATTCCTGGCTTATTTTTATGATTTTTCGTAGAGACAAATGTTACCTGGGCTGGTCTCAAACTCCTGGGCTCAAGTGAATCTCCTGCCTCACCCTCCCAAAGTCCTGGGATTTACAGGCATAAGCCACCATGCCCACCCAGAAAAACAAACTCCCAAATTTTAAATAAATTATATGCATAATATGACAATTGTTATATGTCTAGATACACTATCTGCTCAAATCTAGTTCTCATATATTCTAATGTCCATTAGTGAAAGGATACATTTTAAAAATAATATTTAATGAGTTCCTTCATTAAAACAAGCTAGAAAAGTATTGTTATACACTAACACACAAGATTCCATTCTGCAATAATTCTCTTAATGGGCAGTTCAGTTGATTTTATGATCCTGTTCTCCCCCTGAATATAAACTCTGAAGTCAATTAGAGACCACAAAGCAGAATAAATATTAAATCTGGTATTAGTGACCAGCAGTTTTTTTTTCAATTGAAAAAAAAACTGCAATGATTCCTCCTTTAACATGAATGCAACTCAGTGGCCATCACTGTTAAGTTTTTCATAATTTCTATTGCTTAATAATGACTCAATAATTGATGTTACTTTTTATCGTGTAAGGAGATGAGGTTATAAAAGTGAAACACCAAACAAAATTATGTAAATGAATGTTTTAAGTTTTGTTTTTATTTATTTTAGATTTATTTATTTATTTATTTATTTATTTTAAAGATGTGGGGTACAATTCAGGGTTAGGTATACACATGTTCATTATGCAGGTACACTTGTTGATAAGATGTGCTCCTCCCTCCCCTAGTAGTTTCCCTCAACTGCCAATCCCATCTCCTCTCCCCTGGCAGCTTCCCACTACTGCCAATCCCTTTCTTATAGAATTATGATAATTGTTCAAGGTCCATTTAGGAGTGACAACATATGGTACTCTGTTCTTTGTTTCTGTGATGGATCACTGAGTTAGATTGATTCTAAATCCATCCAAGTTGCTACAAAGTCCATATGTTTGTCCTTCCTTATGGCTGCACAACATACCATTGTGGATGTATACCACATTTTTTATCCAGTCCAGCTTTGATGGGCAGCATGGTTGGTTCCACATTTTTGCTATTGTGAATAGAACTGCAACACACATACGTGTGCAGGCATCTTTTTTGTAGAGTGATTTGAGTTCCTCCGGATATATTCCCAATAGGGGAATTGCTAGGTCACATGGAAGGTCAATTTCTAGTTCTTTCAGAAATCACCACACTTTCTTCCAAAAATGTTGCACTAGTTTGCATTCCCACCAGCAGTGTAGAAGCATTCCTTTTTCTCCATATCCTCACCAGCATCTGTTGTTGTTTGTTTTATTAACTGACTGGGGTTAGGTGGTATCTCAGTGTGGTTTTGATTTGCATTTCTCTGATGATGTGTGAGGCTGAGCACTTTTTCATGTGTCTGTTGGCTGCCTGTATATCTTCTTTTGAGAAGTGTCTGTTTATGTCTTTTGCCCACCTTTTAATGGGGCTGTTTCTTATTTTCCTTTTGGCAAGTTTGAGTTCCTTGTAGATGCTAGATGTTAGGCCTTTGTCAGATACACAGTTGGAAAATATTTTTTCTCATTCTGTGGGCCTTCTCTCTGCTCTCTTGATGGCTTCTTTTGCTTTACAGAAGCTTGTCAGTTTGATGAGGTCCCACTTGTTTATCTTATTTCTTGTGGCATGGGCACTTAGGGTTCTGATCAGGAATTGGTTGCCAGTTCCAATTTCCATAAGGGTGTCTCCTGCATTTTCTAAGATTCTTATAGTTTGAGGTTTTATGTTTAGGTCTTTGATCCATTTAAAGTTAATTTGTGTGTATGGTGATAGGTAGGGGTCCTGTTTCAATCTTCTGCATGTGACCAGCCAGTTTTCCCAGCACCACTTACTGATTAGGTTCTCCTCTCCACAGTGGTTGCTGTTGGAGAGTTTGTCAAAGATGAGTTGGTTGAGAAATTGAGACTTTGCTTCCGGAATCTCTATCCTGTATTTTTTTTTAATTGGGGTCTCACTCTATCTCTTAGGCTTCAGTAAAGTGGCAGGATCACAGCTAACTACAGCCTCAACTGCTGAGGCTCAGGTGATCCTTCCATCTCAGTCTCCTGAGTAGGTAGGACTACAGCCATGTACCACCAGACCAGGCTAATTTATTTTATGTATTTTTTTAGAGTTGAGGTCTTCCTATATTGCCAACACTGGTCTCAAACTCTTGGGTTCAAGCAATCCTTTCAATTTGGTCTCCCAAAAGTGATGGCATTATAGGCATGAACCTCTGCGCCAGGCCTAATATGATCTTAAAATTAAATATTAGTAGTTGAGGTGCAGTAGCTTCTGCCTATAATCCCAGCACTTTGGAAAGTGAAGGCAGGGGGATCACTTGAGGCCAGGAGTTCAAGACCAGCCTGGGCAACATAACGAGAACACCATCTACACACACACACACACACACACACACACACACACACACACACGTTTTAAATTAAATAACAAATATTGAACTAAGATCTCTTGATTCTAAAAGGCTAGTTCAAAAGGTAATATTCTTTTGATTATGCTACATAATTAAGGAAAAGAACACAATGTTAAACCAGATATTTATGTTTCAGTGTTTAGTACCTGTGGGCGTTTATCTTTAGTTCCTGCACGTCTTTCTTGCTCTTTCTCTGATGTCACTTCTGAGTCTTGTTCTGATGAAAAATTTATATCTTTAGTTAAAATGAACCAATTGGAACAGTTTGATAAAAGCAGCAAACTTTATAAAAATAGAGAGAAAATAGCATTCCTTTTTTTTTTCAAACCGAGGTTGTCTAAGTTTAATCTTTATGAGAATATATACGGCTTTCAAGAAATTTTTGTAGCCTCCAAAACTCCAACAAACAACCTGGTGATACACTGGTTATATGAGGTTTAAGGCATACAAACATTACATGATTCACTCATAAATCCATCCACCCAACATAAATGAATAAAACCATCAGAAACAAGAACAAAGTAAAAAATACAGTGAGGAGATAGGAAGTAACACTGTATGTTGTTTTCCACTTCATAATAATACCTTATTAATGATTTCCAAAATGAGTATTGCAGTTTACACACTTATCAGTGTATATCCTGTTTTTAAACATGAAATGCTTTCCTCTACTATTTGAAAATTTTGTTTTCGTCTTGGAAGACTCAGAGCACTATCTGAGGTCTTACTGATCCCAGATATCTTTCTCCAGATAAACAGGTTCTCCTTCTCTGCCTTAGTACTTTGTTGATTTTTCTCCTGTATCTTTACCACCTGAACTGTATATTATTTCATTACATGTGTCTCTTTTTTGCTCCTTGACAGTAGGAGACAATCTTTCAAATCACCTTTTTATGAACGTTCTTTATCTGGTTACTGAAACATTATTTATGGAATTCCCACTAGGCAGTAAGGTTTAAAACTGTAAATAAAAGGTGTTAGGTTTGGCTTTTTTAGATATCATGCCTGAGCTGAGACTTAAAGGGTAAGGGTAGCCCAACTGAAAGGGACTGTAGAGGTCAGGAAAGGGGGTGAGCTTATGCCAGACGAGAGAGAGAGAGAGAGAGAGAGAGAGAGAGAGAGAGAGAGAGAGAGAGAGAGAGAGAGACCTCAAATACTGTATGTATCTGCCTATAATAGAAAGATTGGCAAGGAGGACACTGCCAGCAGTTCTATAATGCAAAGAAAATGCAGTCAGGGAAAGTGCTAAAGACAAAGAGCTGAACAGAAGTCAGATTAGGAAGGCCTTGTATGTAATTTTAAGATACTTGGACATTAAGATTTTAAGGAGTGGTTCCTGGTCTTATTCAAACTGGGTACAGATCATTCTAAATGCTAATGCCAATATTCCTAGTGAACAATTTTTCACTAACATGAGGATAGTTCATGTGGACACAGCTAGGAAATACTCTAAAGCAAATTCTCAAGATGTCCATCAAAACTGGGAAAGTCAATTTGATAGTGCATTAAATCATAGAAAAAATAAGAAATCATTTAATATTTGTTTTAGGAAAGTACTCTTCTAGTTATATTGAATATAGTTTTAAGTAATGCCTGTAGACTCAGAGCTATACAAATAAAGCAAATAAATCACATTGTGTATGAATAGCAAATTTTTATATTTCAGCTCAATTTCCAAGCAGTTCTAAGGTGTTAAATACTATCCTACTAGGATTATTCCAAACAATTCAGAAAGAGGGACTTCTCCTTAACACATTCTTTGAAGTCAACATCACCCTCCACCAAAAAATGACAAAGACACAACAAAGATAGACAACTACAGGCCGATATCCTTGATGAACATAGATGTAAAAATCCTCCAAAAATTCTAGCAAACTGCATCCAGCAGCACATGAAAAAAATTATATATTCTAATCAGGGGGGCTTTATTCCCAAGATGCAAGGCTGATGCAACATATGCAAATCAACCACATAAACAGAAGTAAAAACAAGAACCACACGATTATCTCAATAGACACAGTAAAGGCATTTGATAAAATCTAACATCCCTTCATGATAAAAATTCTCAACCATATAGGCATCAAAGGAACATTCTACAAAATAATAAGAGCCGTCTATGACAAAATCAGAGCCATCATCATACTTAAAGGGCAGAAGTTGGATGCATTCTCCCTAATAAGTGGAACAAGATAAAGATGCCCACACTCATAATTCCTACTCAACACAACATTGAAAGACCTCGCTAGAGCAATCAGCCAAGAGATAGAAATAAAAGGTATCCAAACAGGAAGAAAAGGAAAATAACTTGTTTTTCTTCACAGATAATATTATTTTATACCTAGAATACCCTAAAGATTCTACCAAAAGCCTCCTAACACTCATAAGTGACTTTTTCAATAAAGCCTCAGTTTACAAAATCAATCCTCAAAAATCAGTTGCATTTCTGCATACCAACAACATTCAAGCTGTGAACCAAATCAAGAACACAATTCCATTTATAATAGTCACACAAAATATTAAAATATCTTGGAATACATCTAACCAAAGAGGAGAAAGCTCTCTACTACAAGAACTGCTAAACACTACTTTAAAATGTAAAAATTTTCTTTATCCAGTCCAGCTTCGATGGGCAACCTGGTTGATTCCATGTTTTTGTTATTGTGAATAGAGCTGCAACAAACATACATGTGCAGGTATCGTTTTTGTAGAATGATTTGAGTTCCTCTGGGTATATTCCCAATAGGGGAATTGCTGTGATGGGGACTGGTTATAGAAGAAAGGTAACCACCCTTCTTCTAATAATAATAATGCTAATAATTATTAATGCTAATAATAACTCAGAGCACAAGAAACTATCATTATGCCTTTCCTTCATCATGTGATTTTGAATCAAGAATTGGTTTTTCCAAGTTTTGCAAAAAATATCCCACACTTTTTACAACCAGAATGGAAATCTGACAGGTGGTATTTACGTGTGAGCAGAGATTTTCTGATGATTCTGTCTATCATGACAGCAGGGGTGACTAGCCCCAGATAAGAACAATGATCTGCCTAACACATACTTATTAGGCATTGACCAGCTATTGTACTGTGCAGAGTTCTGAAGAGTGGACAGGGGTCCAGGACCCACCTGGCTTTTATCCTGCAAATTAAGAGATAATCCTGACAGCC
>CAUYQG010079129.1:0-13750 GCA_963574415.1 Tarsius wallacei | reverse complement strand
TTTGGCTACACAAAAACCAACAGACAAGCTCTTTTTAAAAGAATTATGTCGTTTCTTCACTGTCCATAACCCTGCCAGCTTCCCAATGCTCCTTTGACAGTATAATCAGTCAATTCAATCAGAGAAATTTAAAGTACAATGATAATTTCCTCTCAGTTTTTTCTTTACACTGTCAGTTAAAGCCACCTGCTGAAAGCACTGATGTGGAACAGCTCAATATTAGCTCTGAAATTAGTACCAGTTCCCAGTTAAATACCTGGTACATTCGGCATGGGATAGGGACTCCTAATGGCATCAGTGGAATCAGCACATTACTTAAGCTAATCTTTTTTCCAAGTCACTCATGCTGACCCTTGGTATCATGACACAAGATGAAAAGTAAGCCAGGAAAAGAAAATGGGTTCAAGGACACAGGTGCAAATTTGAAAGACGATACTTCCACAAAATGTATTCCTACATGTAATGCTACTATGGCCTACTGGAAACAAATTTCAAAATTCAATATCCATCCAGCCTATATCAACAGCTCAAATGTCTAACAAGCTCTAACTTGTCTCACAAGTATTTCATAGAAAGAAACTCTGCATTTTTTTTTTTTGAGTTGGAGTCTTACTGTGTCGCTCAGACTGGAGTGCAGTGGCCGCTTCCGGCCACCACAGCCTCGACCTGCTGGGCTCCGGCAATTCTTCCACCTCAGTCTTCCAAGTAGCCAGAAATACAGGCATGCACTACCACACCTGGCTAATTTTTGATTTATTGTAGAGATGAGGTCTCACCAATTTGCCCAGGTGGGTCTCGAACCCACGGGCTTAGGCAATCCACTCACCTCAGCCCCCAAGGCACGGGATTACAGGCTGAGCCACCAAGTCCGGCTGAAACTCTGCATTTTAAAATGAAAGATTCTTTCCCTTTAAATTTCAATTCAGAATGTGCTACTGTGTGCACATTTTTCACATGTACCCTTAAACAGAAAAGTAAAGTGCAATTCCCTCTGCTATCTTACATGCTCCAGCTCCTCACCTGGCCTGCCAAGCTCAGGAGGCAGGTCCCTGAGCACTGACTGAGGCCACCAGGATGAATGGCATTTACTACATCTACTCAGAGGGTAGTCAATGGACAACCTGTACAACATTTATGCTTTAAATAATAAATGAACTAAACACCTGAGGTAACTGACTGTGTGAAGCTTCACAATAGGCTAGATAGCTTGTCTGAACAAAGTAAAATAAGATTAAATAATGAATGAGGAGTGCAGAGAATTTCAAGCCAAACCAATACTACATGTATTTTTGAAAAGTGAAAGTGGCCAGGGATTCAGGTTGTCATGATCTTAAGATATGTTACTGAGACTTCCTCTTCCTTTGTCAGCAGTAATGATTTCAAAGATCTATATTTTTTTAGATTCCCAGTGTTGGGTTCACAGCAGCCAGTTCCATCAGTTCAGAAACAGTCTGCTGAGTGATCGAAGTTTGTCCAAAGTCTACCCGGTGCACAATTCCACTTGCAATTTATAAAGACAGAACCAACATCTGATAATGTCTGGAGGAAAAACATAAGAGCAAACTTTTGAAAAATAATGTTTCTGACACATGTACAGATTTAATACCATCTGCCACCACAAGGACCAATAAAGAGAGGAGGTTCTGTCAAGCAGCTTTCCAAGTCAGTTGCAGTGTAGACACTTCTCTTGGACCCCCCTTTTTTTAATGATAATTCAATGTTTAGTTGCTAGCTTTGGAGAGAGTAAGAAATTGTAGCCATTGGATAGTCAAGCCACAAGCCTGAGAAGAGCCTAAAAGGAAAGGCCTGTGTGTATATGGATGCCAATTTCATCAAAATTTTTTAATAAATTATGTTTAGCATTCTTATTGTATTTTTACAAGATCAGAAGATTAAATAGTCATTATTAATTCTAAGTGTGATAATGGCCTGGGGCTATATAAATAAAACATGCCCTCATCAGTAAGAAATGTACATTAAGGTATTTACAATTGTAAAGAAATGATGTCTGGAACTTACCATAGGGAGGAAAAAAAATGAAGTGGAGGCTAGATAAAATGAGTTTGGAAAAATATATAGAGGTACATAGAGATTCATTCTTCTAGACTCTGCTGTATGTTTGCAATTTTTTGTAATGAAAAAGTCTCAGCGTAAGTAAGTAAGTACCTAACAGCACTAGGTCAACACAAGTTATTATATAAGCTGGTACATAAGCAAAGGCTCTTTTCAAGGATTTGCAAAAATTCATTCAGCAAATAGGCATCAAGGGCCCACTGTGAACTGGGCACACTACCCACTCTGTACCAGTGATGATGAAGTGTAGAACGCCATGTCCCATTTCCTCAGGGGTGCAGCCTGCTCAGGTCCCCCAGATCATTGAGAGTCACACTTGGCTCTAAGAATAGGATCGTCAGCCTTCAGGGCTAGGTTATATGTCACCTCCTCACATTAGCCATTTCTACTTCCTGTATCCAAAGCAGATAGGCTATTCTTTAATTCAAAAAGTTTTGAAGAGTCAAAAATTAATCATAAATGTAATACTTAGCAAAATGCTTGGCACATAATAGGCATTCAGTCAATGTGCTCCTTATCTCCATAATACTCCCCCTTCTCACACTTTTAGGACAATGTATATCAGAAATATAAAAAGTTTAGGCTGGGCATGGTGGCTCATGCCTATAATCCCAGCACCTTGGGAGGCTGAGGTGAGAGGACTGCCGGAGTCCACAGGTTCGAGACCAGCCTGGACAACTTGGTGAGACCTCATCTCCACAATAAATCAAAAAATTAGGCGGGTGTGGTGATGCACATCTGTAGTTCCAGCTGCTTGGAAGGCTGAACCAGAAGGATCACCTTGAGCCTGGCAGGTCGAGACTGTGGTAGCTGTGAGCGTGCTACTGCACTCCAGTCTGAGTGACAGAGTGAGACTAAATACTATGCAGCCACAAAAAGGAAAAAAATCATGAATTTTGCAGCAACCTGGATGGAACTAGAGTCTATAATGCTGAGTGACCTCTCACAGAAACAAAGAACTGAGTATCCCATGTTCTCACTCATATAGTAGACCTTGATCATCCAACGTATTACCACAAGAAAATGACTGACAGTGGTGGGAAACTATGGGGGGTGATGGGATTAATGGTAGTAAATATCTGTCTGGGGATGGGGAGACACTTCTTATCAACAAGGGTGCCTGAACGAAGCATATTTGTATACCTAATCCTTAACTGTACCCCACAATATCATAATTAAAAATATTGAATAAAAATAAAGAAAGAAAGAAAAGAAAAGAAATATAAAGCTTAATCTGGGGAGATAACTTTAGCCTTTAGATCCAAAGAGTGCATTTAAGCTGTCTTAATGTTCTCTTGCTTGCTAAGGAAAAGCTAAAGTCACTGCCAGAGTTGCATGACCATGTCCCAGCCAATGCATGAACATACACTGAAATGTTTGTCATCTTTTGCTGTCCTCCACTGTTTGGGAACTACATGCATTTAACTCAACTTTGAATTTGTCCAAAATATGTTCCAGAACATATTCCTTCAATGTGTACTACAATCAAAACTAGTCAGCTGGAGAAACTAAGGGTATTTCTCATGGAAATGATATGCCCCAAAGCCACATGCTAGCCAGCCAGCAGCCACAGGGTAGAACTTCAAAGAGGAAACTGAAAACTGAGAGAGGAAGTTATCATCATGGGAGGCTCACTTCACCACGAGACAAGTTCCCGAGGTTCTGTGAATTTTTAAACACTAAAAAGTAAAAATCAATAAAAATAGCATCATAACCTCTAGAAATAACATAGAATCCCACTTGTAAGACAGACAGAGTCACTGACTTCTTTGACTTCACTCAATCTGAAAAAATACGAGTCACCACATTTTGACCACCTGTTTGCTATATACTTGGATATATGGTTGTAATACCTTAAAACTGAGTTAATAAGCCCAGAAAGATAGATTTTATATTTCCATTTTTTAGGCACTGAAATCAAGGCACAAAAGATACCTGGCTGGATCATAGGAGCACTTACTAAGTGCAGAAGCTTGAATTTGAACCCCGGTCTTCTTAGACTTAAAAATATGTTATTTCTCTCATGTCTCATATTTGATACTTTTACCATGTAAAGATTGAAAAACAAAATTTTTCTATTCAGAACATATTGTCTTAGACTTGCCATAGTGTCAGTTAAATTAACTACCTACAATATTTTAAATAAACCGCACAATAGTGAAATGACAATTTCATTTTTAAAGATCTAAAATTGTTGAGATTGTTTTTAATATAGAAAAACCTGTCTTTTCAATGTAAAATTGTAAGTCAGTGTTGTCTTTGTCCTCTGTGTAAGATAATTTTTTCTTATAGAAATTATAGTTACTAGTGGTCTAGTCAAGAAAGAGGTAGTAGTCAGTCATTCAATATTATCACTAGACTTTCCACACACAGATTTACACATGTCGGGGGCAATAAAAAATAGATGAAGGAAACCAATTTAAGTTCTGCACCAGAGAAAGCTGGAGCTGACTAGATTCCCATAATTTCATAAGAAAATGCTTTGCATAGGGGGTTTGTCCATTGGTAACTAAAGAACCAAATTACAGATGCCTCATGACATATCTGTCAACCCAACACACCCTCCAGAGCTCACAAAGTGATTTTGGTTCCTCGGTTGATAAGTAGATAGATGATGTATGGCATTTAGCTTCAGATAGTGGGTCTTTATGCAAATAAAATGAAGAATTACAGTAATTTTTTTAGAAGAGTCTATCAAAAACTTAGCCAAGAATCATCCCTTTTCTTACCTATAATAATAAAAAGCTCACCATATTGTCGATTGGTATCCTTTAATTTACCAACAGTGATTACTAATTGACTAACAATACAATAGAGACCTTCTTTAAGGCATCCCCATCATATGGCTTGGCACTAGCTGTTTCCTCTTGCAGAATTGCTCTTTCCCTGATGTTTGTTATGGATTGTTATTATAATTTAGGTTTAAGCTTTATGGTCATATCTTCAGGTCTTCCATGAACACCCTGTCTCTAGAGTATCCTAGAACTCTCAATCATTCACCTACACCATTTCCCTATTTCATTTTGCTTGTTCATACTTCTACCACCTGAAATTCTTAGGCTTATATGTTTGTTTATATATTTCTTGTCTGCACACACCTCCCTCCCCCCACCTTATTGGAATGTCCATTAGAGCAGGGACCTAATCTCTCACGTTTCAGTTCTCTACCTAGTATCTAGACAAAATACAGTGTCCCCCAGTAAACATACATACATCTAAGTCAGTGGTCCTCAAACTTCAGCATGCATCAAAATCATGTGGAGGGCTTGCTAAAACATGGATTTCTTATTCCAATCTGAAGTTTCTGATTTAGTAGTCCTCAGACTGGGCCTACAAGTTCAACTTTCTAAAGTGTTTCTAAGTAATGCCTATGTAAGGAACTAATAAAGATCAACCACAGTTCTCCGCACAATCCACCAATGCTTTCTAACAAATTTCCATAGCTCAATGATTTTGAACACAAGTAACACCTAGATTCTTTCCTGAGAAATAAATTTGACTGTGAAATTTTTGAAGCAACTGTTTCCTAAAAATTTCAGGCATAAGTTTTAAGTGTCTCTTTTACTTTTTACATGTAATTAGTATTATGTTTAATAGCTAACATTTACTGAAAGCTAACTCTCAGTTCCAGGCCCTATTCTAGGCATTTTCTTCTTCATGTAATCTTTACTACCAAAATTCCCATCCTGCAGATGAGACAGTTGATACACAGAAACACTGAAACACTGGGTGACTTGCCAAGGTCACTTGTAAGTGGTAAGGAAGACACTGAAAGCCAAGCAGCCTGGTTCCAGACCCTGACTTCTTAAACACAGTGGTACACACTCTTGCACAAGGTACACATTTTATAAACAGTAGATTCAGTAAAGTTAATATAAAATACAGTCCTATTTCCTGATTCATGGATCACCTGAACAACAGGTTTTTACAAGCCATGGTTTTTTTTCTCCCTCACTCACCAAAAGAATAAGAGATAAATGATGAATTCTGTATTTATACTACTAAAGGGAAATGTGATTATGATATCTCAATGCTAGATAAATACAAGGTATTTGTATGATATATTGGCTAGCCCTACCTGTGAACATTCCTGCAATGTAAAAATTTCTTTATCCAAGGACAAGTTCTTTCACCTTCCCTTCTGTCCTGTTAATTTTTAAATGTCTGAGACAGGTAGCCTGTTGAAAACCTAAAACCCTGTGGGTACATAGTATGATTAAAATCTGATGTTAGGCTTTCCGATAAAGAAGAGTCCTGTGTTTAGGCAGGATTTTGTAAGTAACCTGCAAAATGTGTCAAAGATAATTTGAATCTTACATAACTAAAATCTCTTTAAGTCTAGATCAGTATATGCTATAACAAACTTCTGCTTGTTCAATTTCCCCATAGAAAACCGTAGTAAGACCTACATAAAATACCATGAAGCAGTAAAATGGATCAAATGAGGAATTTTTGATAGTTTGAGTTTTGTTTTCTTTTTCTCCTCTCTGAATTCACTAACGATTTTGGAAATTATATATCCTGCTCTTTTTTTTTAATGGGTTTTTCTTGATTCTATCTTTGGTAAATGTAACTACAGCTCTTCAAGCAAGATTTATAAATACTGCATTAATGGCAGCCAATAAAATCAGTTAATAATGCAAGCTGAGTTCCATAACTGCATATTACAGAACTCGCTGCAAAATATATTATTCAAACAACCTTAACAATAATTATATTTTATATAAATGCCAAATGTACTGTGACTTATCTAAGAACTAAAATACACAAGATGAGAATTAAAAGGCTACTTGTCAGGAATCACTCCCCAGTTTATATTTGTAATGGAAAGCAGAATGCATTTTTAAAAAATCTAATGCATTTCTTTTCTAGAAAAGATGGAAAGAATTTAATTGAAATCTATTAAGTAAGAACTTAAATCTATGCTGAGTTTAAAGTTTTGTACAGAACACTAAGCAATGATCATGCAGATAATTAAAATTTAAAATGTTAAATGATTTATATCTTGTAAATAATTAAGGGAGTTTAAAAATCCAAGTAAGGAAATGTTTGAAAAGAATATATATTGCCAATCTACTTTCTAGAACAATAACATATGAGAGTATGTTACTTATATTGTGTTACTGAAAATGCCAGCAGCCTTTAATTTAAAAAGCTTTAGCAAAATTAATGAAATTAACCTAAATTGATTGGCATTCTGATCCAGCAGGTATTGAACACAGCAAGGTAAAAACAAGACCACTGTGACAAATTTAATAGATCAATCTGCAGTAATGCAAAAATTCAATAAATTGAAATTTAACTAAATAATATTGCACAAATGCCAATCTCTTCTATGAAATAAAGGAGTATTCATTTGAGACTATATTACCTACCATAACTACCATGAAATCTATAATTGTGTTGTTGTTTTATCCTACAGCCTTACACTAGTTCCTTAATTTTTAAAGGTACCTATTGGTATTATTTTCAGTGCACAGACTTTATCATCCAGGCCTTCCCCTTGCTCTTTGTTCATTCAATCATAAATCTTTACTAAGTAGTGATCTATCTTTGCCAAAGAAATATAGCTTTCAAAAGAGGTTTTTTTGAAGAAGTTTAAATTAATGAATAAATTGCCAGAGGGTATCTGAAGAGACAGGAGTCTCTTTAGGGTAGTAAAAATATGGTAATATTTAAAAATTTAGAGCATAGCACTGCTATTCACCATTTTTATGTTGCTGGCATCCCCAAATGGAAAGAAATACAGAAAAATATGCCTCATCTACAACATGAAGACAAAAGGAAAATACCTACCTGATTTCTGCTGACACACACACGCCTGCAGATCACTCCTCCTACCTCTCTTCCTAGAATTAGCTTGGTGAACTTTTAAAAAAATCTCTTCTACTGCTGTATTTTACTTGTCAGGAAATCATGGCTCTGATTTATATTCATATATCTTAAGCAAATAGCATAGTGTGTGGTATATAATCACTACTCAAAAAAAAAAAGAAAAGAAACAAAAAAAAAACTGAAGAAGGTTACAGTGGCATGCACCTGTAATACTAGCTACTCAGGAAGCTGAGGTGGGAAGACTATTTGAGTCCAAGAGAGCAATATCAGCCTGGACAACATAGCAAGACCTCATCTCAAAAAAAATGAAATTACTTTAAAGTACCCAGGAGAAAAATTAAATAATGGCTAGAAGAATAATGGAAATCAACAGAAAGGAGAAAAAAAGGTTGACAAATGGAGTACATAGAAGTTATTATACTTAATCTGACTTTAAAGAATCCTCCCATCAAAGGAAAAACTTGAGCATGGCTACCCCAATACCAAATGATGTTTTCACACTAATAGACATTCCTTTATCATGTCATGACTGAAATTTGGTACAAGAGGTACGGGTTCCTCCCGAGGCCAAAGTTCTAAGCCAGGGTTAGCAAATTAAGGCTGATGGTCTAAATCTGTTTGGTTTTTGGCACAGTTTGTGAGTTAAAAGTAGTTTGTACATTTTTAGAATGTTGAAAAAATTAAAGAATAATCAAATTGCAGGGTCTGTAAATAAAGTTTAATTGGAACATAGACATCTTGACCAGGAATACAAATCAACTTCACTTATCCAGGCTGACTGCACAAACTTAAAGGGCAAAACTCTAGGCAGAAAACCCAGGGTAGAGATCTCAAATGACCACTGAATAGGCAGATCCTGGAATTACTTTCCTTAAAGTGACAACCTCAAAATCAGTTCAATCAAGCTACAAAACAAACAACTATTCATCCTGTATGTAACTGTCATATCTGTTGGTTATGAAGTAGAATACGAACCAGAAGATCTGGACTCCTTTTCTAAAGGGAACAGAAATGACTGACATCATTGCAGTTTAGGTATTTTGTATCCAGTATTTATTATCTCTACATGGGAACAAAATCCTTAGCATCTTGAAAAGATGATTGGTTTTAGATTTATAAAAGACTTCAAGATTAGTGAATGAAGGTGGCTTTACAAATATAGTGTCTTCTGAGTCATAAAAAGAAATCAGGAAGCACTTGTTCCTGTGGAAAAATGACCTATAAACCACGGAGCAGGAGACACCTGGTCAATGGGCCTCGAAGCACAGCTTCCAACCATTAAACACTCTTGGACATTAATCTAGAATAGTGACACAGCAAACATTTTCCAAAAGATTATGCACACATTCCTTAGGATCAAAGGTGAGTTAAGGAAAAGTGTAGTCAGGAGCACAAAGCAACAGAAAACTCATGAAGGGCCAACAAATCTTACACCAGCAGTTAGTGCCACATATATCAGCACTGCTGTCAATACAGTGAACTGGGGACTTGCTCTCACTTTAGAAAGCTCCAGCAGACCGAGGCAAATGGATTGCCTGAGCCCGTGGGTTCGAAACCAGCCTGGGCAACTCGTCTCCACAATAAATCAAAAAATTAGCTGGGAGTGGTAGCACGCACCTGTGGTTCCAGATACTTTGAAGGCTGTGGTGGAAGAAGCACCAGAGCCCAGCAGGCCAATGCTGGGGTGGCTGTGAGCATGCCACTGCACACCAGCCTGGGTGATGGAGGAGACTCCAGCTCAAAAAAAAAAGAAACCTCCAGCAGCTTACTGCCCAGGCTCTGGGAGTCAAAAAAGGAAACCCAAATTAGAACACAGTAATAGTAAGAAGGGAAAAGAGAAGGCCAATTCTACCTACACTCTTCTATAATAAACCTTTCTAGATAATATTTGTACAACACAATTCTGAATTAAGATGGAAGCCTGGACCCACACTGAATGTGCCCTCCTGATATAATATTAGAACTACAGTAGGGATTATTGTTAAAGACATAAACTCATAAGAACTAAGAAAACCGGAGAAGAGATAATAGCCATAAATTTTTTAGCTGGATAAGCAACAACTTATTTAGCAGCAATAAGGCAAGAAACACCAAGACAATAGTATGAAATGGTGAAAATTAGCCCAAAGGGCTATGGAAGCCACAAATGGTTTGGGACCTGGAAAACCAGTTACCTATAGAATTGGGAGAGACAGCAGGTCTGCAGGGAAGTACACAGCTAAAATAGGAGAATTGTATGAAAGCTGTTGCAGATACAATTAGTTGTTTGGTCCAGCTGTTAAGACCACCTCTGCAGTAGCGAGGGTGACAGGTCTCAAAGTTTATTTTTTGGAGATGGTCAAACAGGAACTCTTTGGCCTAAGGACTACCAGGAATAGCTAAGGATCCAAAACAGAAGGATTAAATTATCATACATGCACTCTGAGTACCCCACTTTTTTTCCACACAGGGCTCCCATAACTCCTGAAGCCCTCCAAATGAGAGATGAGAAATTCCTCCTCTTGGGAAGCAGACAAGCCCAAGAGGACAAATTTAAAGATACAAAACTCTGGAGTTCCATACAGGGTTCACCCAGACCACTCGATAAAGAATTTCAATAAGCCCAGTTCATGCACTCAGAACTTGCAAACCCACTTAGCCACAAATGGGCAATGAAAGATCACCGGAGAGCTGACAAAGTCTCTAGAATGGAAGATAACAGATTAAAAACAAACAAAAACCCCAGAAAATGATAAGTTGGAAGAAACACACTAAGCAAGGAGAAAAAAAGTAAAAAAAAAGAATGTTCCTATTATTAATCATCAGAAAGAACAGAAATTCCATCTAGAGACAGGAACAGGATAGAATAAAAAGAACATTCAGAGAATATAAGGTTTTAAAAATAAAAAATAATAAAAGTGAGAGAAAATCAATAGAAGAGTTAGAGTAAAAATCTGAGGCAATCTCCTAGACAGCCAAGCAAAACATAAAGAAAAAATATAAGAAAACAAATGGTTGAAAAGTTCCCACATCCAAATAGGAGTTCCAGAATAATAACAAAGACAATAGGAAAGAAATCAATGAAGTTATTTAAGAACACTTTCCAGATCTGAAGGATAAGTTTCCACTGAAAACCCAACACACTGAATGAAAGTAAATTCACACCATATCAGACACATCAGTGGGAAATTTCAGAACACCCAGGAAGAAGATTATATACAAAATAATCATCAAAATGTCACAATATGCCTCAACAACAGAGCCAGAGCTATATTAGCAATGAAGAAATAGCCTCAAATTCTAAGGTAAATTATTTCCTCCTTAGAATTCCATACAAAAAAATCGATTATGAAAGAGGGTGGAATAAAGATTTACCTTTCCGAAAACAACCAGAGAATATGCTCCATTAAAGTGAGGGAATAAACCAAGAAATGGGAGCACCAAGAACAATATAGGCATGATCTGTAGTTCTCCTAGAGAGGACAGCTAAGTATAGTGAATGGTCACAGGAACCATCATGCTTGCTGGTAACACACACCACAATGATGGTTCATGATGGAGCTGGAAGGAAGAGGATGAGGTAATGGAGAAAGAGGAGAAGTAGTGATGTTCCTAACATCAGTGGCTCTGAGGAAGCCTTGTAGCTACTGAAATCAACATCTTGGATATTTACAGACCAGAGTTCCCCAATCCTGGCATTACTGACATTTGGGGCCAGATAAGTCTTTGTTGTGGGGGGATTTTTTTGCCCTGTAGGATGTTTAGCAGCATCTCTGGCTTCTACCCACTAGGTGCCAGCAGCATCCCCTCCACCCATCCCCACTCCACGCACCCACACACGTGGCAACCACAAATGTCTCCAGCTACAGACACTGTCAAACATCCTCTGGAGGGGCAAAATCGCTCCTGGTTGAGAGTTAGAGCTGTAGAGTGAAGGAAAAAGATAATAAAAAATCTTTCTGGTGGAAGAAAATATGTAATGTATCTATCCAATAAGCCCCATGCTTGCTCACATGTACTCAGTCTCTGGAAGGATACAAAAGGGGTATTAGTAGTTGTTTCCTCTCTTGAAGACTGAGGGGGAGAGAAAGAGACAAATTTTGTTCATTTAATTTTAAAATATTTTTATGAACTTATATTCACCCTATAAAAATGTATAAAATTAAACAAGCTTTTTTTTTTTTTTTTAAAGAAGGATTTACTAAGAGGAGAGAGAAGCTCACACAGTGGGAGGGGACCCGAGGGAGTTGCCCCAAATTAAACAACCTTAAAATGAAACTTCAAATGAAAATTCCAACACTTGTAGGAATGTGACCTCTTAAATATGCTCCTAAGCTTAGTCAGGTATTCAAAGTTATTATTTGTCACATTGTTTGTAATAGCAAAAGTAAATAACTGTATTCAATGATAAAATATTGTGAAATAAGCTATGAAATCCTCTAAAATGGACTAGTATACAACTCTAAAAAATAAATAAGTTCATCAAATGAAAAACATTTCAAAATAAACTGTGAGGTTAAAAAGGTAAAGTGTAAAATAGTGTGCATATTTTATGCACATACACATAAATGCATTCTCACCACCTTCTTGTCTTGTACACAAATTGATGAAAGTGGTTGATTCCAAGGCAGGGAACCAAGTGGAAAGAGGCCAGGGCAGGAGGGAGATTATATACTCTTTTGTAGCTTGTGAATGTTACTCACATGAATATCTTACTTATTCATGTCAAAATGAGATATGCACTATGTGAATTTTTGTGCTCCAATGGTTCTCCTGGGTTACTTTCACAATCAGCAATCAATGCCTCAGACAGAAGGAGTGGTCACAGCCCATGGCCAACATGTGGAAACTGCTGTTTCTACCAGGATATGCTCCAAGGAAACTTGACAAAAAGGGCTGCATGCCTCTGAATGTCATTTTATACAGACTAGAATAAAACAGTTATCATTCTTCCTTCTGCCCCCAAAGAGATTCAGTGTCTTAAACATTAAAGGTTGAAAAAAAATGACCAAATTAAATACAAAATAATCATCTATTCCTACCAAGGAATATAGTATTAAAGTCAGGTTTAAAAAAATAAACCAAGAAGTTTTACCCCAATCAGTAGGCTATAGAGGCTAGGTATAATAGTGAAGTCCTAGCTGATTTCAAGTGGAAGGCCAGCAATAAAATTAGCTCAAGGAAGAAGGCACTGGCAGGGAAGTAGCAAAATGACTTCATAATCCAAAATTTGACTCCTGGCTTATACCACTCCTAGGTTAAACTGGAGAAAAGAGCATGAGATCAAAGACTGGGAAGTAAGTTCTGCCTTAGCTGTACTCACAGTGTGATCATGGTGAAATCATTTTAGCTATTGTCAAGTGAGGATAATTTCTGAATACAGAAATATGGTGAGGATTAATGAGCAGGAGAAAAACAGCCACCAAGAACATTTTAGGATTAGGGCAAAGAAAACAACATTTTTATAACTTTACACATTGAATTTATATATTCAAAGGCAATGCCAAAACACTGAAATGCACAAGAGACTATTTGGAGCAGTTGTGTTGAAATATTAGCTAGATGATCAACATTAAGTCAGGTTACTTTGTAATAAAACAACGTTTAAAATTAGAAAAAAAAGTGCAGCAGAATCTATCGACCAACTTATTGCTGATGCACGTTCCAACAATGGTTTGTTCAAGTCTTTTTATTTTTATTTTTTATTTTTATTTATTTTTTTTATATTATTATTTTTTTATTGTGATATTGAGGGGTACATTTAAGGGTTAGGTACACAAATATGTCTCATTCAGGCACCCTTGTTTGTAAGAAGTGTCCCCCCATCCCCAGACAGGTATTTATTTATTTTTTTTAAACATAT
>CAUYQG010079125.1:0-33204 GCA_963574415.1 Tarsius wallacei | reverse complement strand
CTTATCTTATAAAGCTAAACCTTATCTCTATGTCTTATTTAACTTACTTACTACTATATACTTATTTCTACTAATCTTATTTCTATCCTTATATCCCTATATTTCCTTAACTATCACTAATACTATTATATATCTCTTATTTTACTATTTTATCTTATCTTACTGTTTTGTTATTAATATTCTAACTACTTATTTTACCCTCTAATATCTTAATCTATTTTTTATCTCAAACAGTTGTTTTCCACCAGCTCTCAGCTGGGGTCTATTGTTTATGAGAAAGTGGTCGACTTGTTTTTCTCTCCCTCCTGCTGTTACTTGAAAAACATCCTTACCCACCCTAAGGGGCACCCTTTTGCTGCAATCTTACCTTCACCATGCCCAAGTATAATTTTTGCTGTCAAATGCCATCATCCATCTGTGCATCTATTATCTCATTTAAAGAAGGAACATTCTCAAAGCCTATGCACGCAATCCTTCAAAGTTAGGGAAGGTCCGTCAAACAGGATCCATGGGGCTTTGCCTCCTTCATGGCTACATTTGGCTGGAGCCTTTCTCACAGCTGGCATTTTTCCTGTTTTCAGTTCCCTTTTACCTTACGCTTTTCAGGGATTGCGGCTCCCGGCACAGTCTGTTGTTTGATCTTTAGCATTGGTCTATAAAGCTTTTTATTATTGAGTAATTGTAGCGTAACCGAAGCTACTAATAAAACCTATGCTGACAAGTCTGTTAGACTCCCTTTTACACTCTTTTCTTCCCAACCATGATCTAAAATGGATAATTACATTCTGGTACTGCATTCATTTTAGTTTCCATTTATACTAGTAGTGATAATTTAAACTGACATGCCCTCCAAAGTTGGTAATAATCTTAAAAATGTACCACCCAACAGAATTTCACCTTGGCTCCATGTTCAGAACAAATGTACACAGCAATTCAGAGGAGCCCCAGGATTCTGAAAATGGGGGCCGAGGATAGGATGCACAAGGCAAACACATACTCCAGGGAATAGGAATACCAAGTACAGCATCTCTGTTAGAACGGTGGAATTCATGACCAGAGTTTCTAACTGAAAAGTTCTAGGAAGTATATCAGTCAGTATTCTGAATCACTAGCCCCTGATTTTTATTTAGTGGCTCAAGTGTGAAATAACTATAGAATGAGAGGCTTTAGCTGACAAAGAAGAGCGTCCTAAGGGAAACCAAAGAGGTGATTGCAAGGTTAATGTAATCCGAAAAAGTCTCTGCTGTTCATCTTTTTTCTTTATCTTCTCCCACCCTTCATATTTAGACTAAACTCTCCTCAACTTAGTTTATGTGTCCTTGGAATTTCTGTGTAGTGCTGAGTTTGTCCTCTATTTGTCACTTGTCAATGACTGGCAATGATGTTGGGATTCAGACAGAGAGAAATATCCAATTATATTTGGGGGCATTTCGGGTCTATAATAAGCAGTGGAGTTGGGCTGTTATCATACTGTAATGAAGCTATCCTCTGCCATCAGCTGCTTGGCTTGTAGAACCTCATCAGATATCCCTAGTAGGTGAACTCCTCAATTGCACATTTAAAGCACAGGACCCTACAGGGCACAAGAAAAGACTTTGAACGATTGACTGTAATCTTCTTTTTAATGTTATGTTTTCCCCAGGATAACACCTAATTGCTTTGTAAATGGCCCCGGTTTTTGCCTTTAACAATCTTGCAGAAAAGGCAATTACAGATTTTTAAAAATGTGTAAAATACATGCTTAGGTCTATTTCTTTTGCTTTTTATTTATGCTGCCCAGTCATAAAACTCATATAGCTTGCAGTTATTATTCCTTGTCATCTTCCAAGTTATGTCCTTTATTCTTTAAGATTTTCAGGTTTCTCTGATGAGAAGATGAATTACTGGGTGATAACATCAACTTCACTAATGTGGCTTACTATCAAGGTAGAAAAGAGACACATGCTCACTTTTAATGTAATTGATGTAACTCTCAATGCTCAGATCTCTAAGACTGAACAGCAACCTTTGGTAGAGAATTTGGGAAGAGTGGAGGCAGGTTCTTCCTGGGAAGACAAGCAAGATGCCAAAGTGACCTTCCTAGAAGCTATTAATTCTCAATTGCTGCTCAAATTTCAAACTGGATCTGCTCCTTAAATGCAAAGTGTACCTTTTTTTCTCAGCAGACCACTTTACTATTTACACTTTACCTACAGAGGTCTTCCCTTCCCTTCCAGGGCACTATCCTCATTTTTTCATAATTACTCTATTAATCTTCACTGCAAAAGCACAGCTTCCTTTCTAGTTCTTTATAATTGTGAATCTTAATTATCCTGCCTATTTTGACTTGTCTATCTGCCTATGAGGCTATTTTTTTTTTATTTGAAGAGTTCACGAAAAGGGGATTTGGAGTCCTTGCCTTTGTAATTAAAAAAAAATCTCTGAGATTATGGAAGTCATATTGCTTTGCCTTTCAGTAAAATGTAATTGTTATGTGAAACAATATTTATCCTCTTTCCATTGCTTTTTTTGGTCACTGAATAGCACTGTGAATACTTGTGACTTTCAAAGATAGAATGAAACTGTTACCTGGGCAGAAATTGTATTATAAGGTCTTTTGTTTTTTTATCTGTTTTGTTTTGTTTTGGTACTGTATATCATTTCCACTTGAACAACAAGGAAAAGCAACCTTGATGATATGTTGAAAAACGATTCTGAATTTCAGTACCTCATTTTAGATAACTATGCTGAAACCTACATCTCTTCTTTCATTATTATAAGGGTAAGGAAACTTTGACTGGATACATCAGCATACTTTCACTTAGATGGCATGATGTTTGGGGAAATTCAGGAAATTTATTATAAGACTTGGACTCTTGATGAGGCAGTGCCTTTAGGCAGGTGCTTGACCTTGGCCAGTGACATAACTACTCTGGGCTTGTATTTTTTCAATCCTACATTGGAGTCCTGAAGGAAACCAAAACATAAGTTGCCAAGGTCCTTGTGTTCTTTGGCTCATGTTCAGGGAACTAAGACTACATTTCCTTTGTCTTCCCTGACATTTTGGTTGCATTTCTATGGATAGCCAAGCAGCGCCAAGTCTGCTCATCCTAAGTGATTGCCTTGCTTAGCATAGATGTTAAGATATGCATGGTTTAGTCATTGATACTTACTCTGCTTGTGTGGTTTAATTCAGACATTAACATATCCTGCTTGTATGGTTTCACCCTCCTTTGGGAGATTTTTGTACCATATAAGAAGCATGCAATGAAAATAAATTTGTTCTCTCTCGCTCTCAGCTACTTGGGAGAGGACCCTCCCAATCTTGCTGTTTCTCTGTCTCTTTCTTTTCTAATTCCCTCCCCCCAACTCAGGGCCTGCTCAGTGGAGTCTGGACCCCCACAGAGTCCTACAAGGCGTTTTTCAATATATGTTCCATATCACACATCCTGATTTTTTTGTTATATGTTCAATGATGACAGATGTACTAATTAGCTATAGCTATAAACTAATGAAGAACCTCCTTGAGTGGAATGGTGTTCTTGTAGTGCTGAACTCTTTGCTGAGTTTACTAGTTAAGCACACATATCCCTTTACAATGCTCAGGCTAAATCAGTTCATTCTCTGTTGTGGAAATGTGACACAAATAAAGTTTACGTAATTTACAGAATTTCTGTTGGTTAAATAAGCAAGATGGTTTGCCAGAAGGCTCCTCTATTCTGGCAAGGTGACTGAAATGGGTTGTCAGTATTCATCAATATATCATCAATAACTTCTTCACAAAGGAGATGAATACTGCAACTATTTTGGAGTATATTTCCAAACATTTTATCAAATATTTGTATTGTTTATAAACAAAATAACATTGAATGTTGTGTTATGTATGGTGCATTGTTCTGTTAACATTGTATTATTAAAGTTCTTCAAAAATATTGCTTTTGAGCCTATTTTGCCTATGTTAAAATGAATAATTCAGGCTTCTGTAGTCCATTTTTAAGATTTTGTTCTTAATACTCAATGGCTGAGTTTTACTGAGTCCTTATTACTTGCTTTTACTTTAAATGTGTGATTTCATTTGATATTTACATAATGCTATGATTATTGCTATATTACATACCTGCAAATGAAGCATTAGAAAACTTGAGTAACTTGCCTAAGGTAATCCAACTGATAGTAAATGTGAGAAAGCCAAGGTCCACATGCAAGGTATCTGACTGGCTCATAGGACCGTAGCAACTACTTTAAATAATGATTCTGTAGCATATAGAAAGCATAGACTATTGCCTAGGTAAGTTGTATTAGAGACTCCTCATTTTTACCAATTTTATCTGAAATATTCGTGTAATTAAAGAACATAGCCATTCTACCTTACATAAGTCATATAATTTCTCTGAGTCTTGGTGATTTTCTCATCTAGGGTGTGTTAATAATAAGAATAATTCTTAGCTCTGATTTTCTCATCTATGATGCATGGTGTGTTAATAATAATAATTATTATTATTCTTAACTCAAAAAGATTGTTGTAAAGATAGAAATAATGAATGTGAAAATACTGTGGAAACTGTGATACCAAGGCACCTTGTCTTCCAAGCAGGGATTTCCAATAAGTGGATTTTAAATTATTCTAAACTCTGAGATATTTTGGCAGTTAAGATCAATTTTTCCCTTGAATTAATCAGATTTTTCTTTGACCTCTATATTTAAATTTGAAAGTATATATTTGAAACTGAAAAGACCCTTTTTAAAAAAAACAAATTTCAACAAGGAATAAATGGAATCATGAACGTCAAAGTGTCACAAAGGATTCAAGCATTCATGTAACAAAGGTTTCTAAGTTAACCTGTGTGCTAAGTCCCGAACATACCCAGGCACTGGCATGTGCTGAAGCCACCACAACAAAGAGTGGGTCTCAGCCCTGACAAAGCTACCTGTGATGATAAACATTGGCTAAGAGGTCCTTAAATAGATATGAGGGACATCACTGAGGCTCAGAGATATGGAGTCTTGATGAAAGTTGACCAGCTGGTTGGCAACAAGGATAGGACTAACTAAAACCAGCCTTAAGAGCTCATGATTCCTTCATTACCAAATAGCATGATATACACAGATCATGGATGATTAGATGGGGAAGCCAATGTCTTTGTGCTGGGAAGGTATCTAGTGGATGTTTGTATACAAGGTGCAGTAGATTTTTTTCTTCAATCCTAATCACCACGGAAACATTTCTGGCTTTCCTGGAAGCCTGTCTGGGATGTGACAAGCCTGTGTTTGCTTCTCCTCCTGATCATTATGTTGCACCATCATTCCCCTGATCTCAAATTCACTTTCTATATTTCTTGGCCACTGGGTACATTATTTGACATTTATTTACACTTATCTACATTTTCCATCTTCTAAGCTCAAATATAGCACATAATAATGTAAATCTTCAGCTGCTGCTTGGCATTTGGGTACCTTGTTATTTACTGTGCTCTACCTCCCCCCGATTTAATGTAATCTGCAAATCTTGCTCTCAGTACCAAGTCATTTGTATACATAATTAAAATATGCAGTCCCTTCCAATACTGATCCTTGTCATATGTCTTACTAGTAATCTTTTCTCCAGACGGTGAATATTTTTCTCTTATTTATTTATTTTGCTCTTTAGGAGGAGAGGGTGCAGGGCAGGCTCAGCAATGACCCAGAAACCTAACTCAGTTCCTAAAGTTCTAAAGAACCACAGTATTTTTAAAGCATTTACTTATTTGCTGAGTGATTCTGACATATTTCTTTTTAATGAAAAAAATTTCTGGCCGGTAATTGCAGTCAAAACATATTAATGACACACTGATGATGGGAAACCATTGCATTCATTTGGGGCTATTATAACTAGAGATAAGATCTGAATGCATTAACACCATGTACCAGGATGCTTATTGTTCTCCTCTCTAATGTCACGTGGGGACCATTTCTGGATAAAGGATATTGCACTAGACACCTAATACTGAATTTTTAATGGCCGTGAAGCTGTTAACTAGGGGCCTGATTGCAAAGGGACTTAGAGTGTGTTTATTCTCATAGACATCTGGCAAATTGCTTCCCAAACAGCCAATGCGTGGCTGGGAAAGTCTCTGATGTTTGAAACTTTCTGCTATTGCATAGGAGTATTTAACAGTGTGAACCAACAGGACTGTCCTCCTTTTTAAGCAAAACTATCCATGTGGAGTTGTGTATAAGCACCCCCCACACCCATGTGTACATTTCCAAACTTGTTAAACTTCTTTTACCAGCTTCGATGTTTAACAGGCATCATATATCTCATATTCATAATTGGGTATGAAGGTTTAAAAATGAGTGTGCCTTTGGGATAAGTAACATATTGACTTAAATGAACACTGAAATGTACAAGAGTTGATTTCAAAAGTGGAGTGTTGTCAGGAAGGGTTGGAAAAATAAGGGTCCTGTGCATAGGAAAGAAAATAGTGGAATGAAGTAGGGAAGGGGCAAGATACACCTAGCATATTATGTGATAGATTTTCCTAGATTCAGGCTTCATTATTGGGGAATTTTAGGGCTCCATAAACCACTGCATTAATGTTCAGGCTATTTCAGATTTAACCCTCTTCATGTGCATAATTCACCTTTACACTAAGGTCATAAGGTCACTCTACTAAAAGCAAATTTCTCCAGAGGTTCTGGTCTGCAAAAGGCAAGTGAAGGAATGAAAGCTAAAAGATAGGGCTCTATTTTCCTGAGTATCCCCTCCTCTGCCCCACTATTGCTCTCTGAAACGAGAAAAGCCATGTGCATCTTTCACTGTCTACAGACAAGGGATGTTAATTTCAGACTCTATTTCAGAGCCTGCAGAAGTCATCACAGGCTGAATGAGTCCTTCTAAAATTTTAACCTAGGTTTGTAATCAAAACTTTTGATTCTACTAAAGGGGTTATCATTCCAAAAGATTTTTGTTGAGATAGTGCTTTGTCTTTCTCTAGTGAGGAACTCAATTTATTTCTAGAATTTCTCCTAAAAGTGTCAAAGCTCCAAAGAGAGATAATAAGCCAGTTAAGAAGCTAAGCACTTCAACAAATATATAAAAGTCTTAGAAATGTAGTCTACTTGACCATTTGAAAGATTTTATCATGGATAATGTCTTTTTAGAGCACGTATTCAGCTGGTGCACAAACATATGGCCATATCAGTAGTTAAAAATATTGTTTGCTTGGACCCTAGTGATATAGAAGCCAAGCACCATTTTCTTTCTTTCTTTTTTTTTTTTTTAAATCAACAAAACCTTCCTGGGAAGAAAATGCTGGGAGAGATTGTCTAAGTGGGGACTTGTGAGCAAGTGGCCAGGCCTCTAGTGCAACAGCTGGTGTTGCAGCTTTCCTGCTTTATCCCTGGCTCTTCCCAGGTCACAGAAGCTGAGTGCCATTATTTTTTTTAAACAGACAAAAGTTTTCCTGTGAAAAAGTGTTGGGAGAAACTATTGCCACGCTCTCCCTCACTGTTGCAGCAGGAAAGACTGCTGGCACCAGGCTTTGCCTCACCACTTGAGCACCTAGCAGGGCACTGGCAGCAGGGACTGCAGAGGGAATCCAGAGGCAAAGTTCCATGGAAGAGGACAAGACAGGCAGCCCACCACCATCTTGAAGGCAGGGCAGGAAAGTGCTCCAACTTGTTCACCATGGAACAACAGAACCAATCTCTGTGACTGGCGGATCAACTACTCAGGGATTGATTGTGACCCAGAGGGAATATCCTGAAAGCACAAACTTCAAAGGGACCTGATGCGTGTTGAATTCCAGGAGCCCACCCCCACCCTGATCCAGCTACAGGACAAAGGGTATGACCAGAAAAGGATAAGGAAGGGCTCCAAAGAGATCAGTGAACAAATTCAGAGCCTGGATCAGTGAAGAATAGAGGACTGAGAAAACACCAGAAGGGAAAGCCTCTCCCACTGGCACTGAATAACAGAACTAAAGAGAAAAACAAGAGATCTGTCACAAATGAGGACAAACCAAAGGAAGACCACAGGCAATTTCAAGTGTACCAAAGACAAAACTCCAAAAAAATCAGAACTTTGTACCCAAACAATGGAAATCATCAACAACTGGTCACATAATATGACAGGGATTAGGGAATGGATGGAAAAAGTGAATAAGACTCAAGAAAGACAAGATACAACACTGAAAGAACTTGTAACAGAGATTTTGGCAATAAAAAATTTCATCCAGGAAATAAATAACAAGATGAAAGCATAGAAAGCAGAATTAATCTAGCTGAAGAAAGAATTTCAGAACTTGAAGACCAGAACATGGAATTAACCCGATCTGTAAAAAACATGGAAAGAAGACTAAGAAAGAAAGAATAAAACCTACAAGATATATGATTATACCAAAGACCAAACCTACACCTAATAGGTATCCCAGAAGAAGAAAGGGAAATGGAGAACAACTTGGAGCGAGTATTCTAGGAGGTAATCTGAGAAAACTTTCCCCATCTCACCAGAGATGTGACCAGCCAAGCACAAGAGATACAGAGAACTGCCACAAGATATCAAGTGAGAAGACCAACCCCTAGACACATAGTAATTCATCTACACAAAGTAGGCAAAGATGAAAAAATCCTAAAGGCAGCAAGAGAGAAAGGTCAGACTAACAACCAGGTAAAACCAATCACAATAGCAGCAGACCTATTGGCAGAAACACTACAAGTAAGAAGGGACTGGAGCCCTATATTCAAAGTCCTCAAAGATAAACGATTTCAACCAAATCCAGAGCCTGGATCAGGGAAGAATAGAGGACTTGCCTATCCAGTCAAGCTCAGTTTCATCAGTGATGGAGAATAAAATGCTTCCCAGACATCCAATCCCTAAGAGATTATGCAGCCTTGAGACCAGCTCTACAGAAGACACTTAAAAGGTATTAAACACAGAAGAAAGAAAGAAAAGAATGACCACACACTTTCCAAGAGAACTGCAGAGCACAGAATCAACAGAGAATACATCTCAAGAAGAAACCTGAAAACACACACATACATCAACCCCAAAGCCAAAAGAACACAAGCAAAGAGAAAACTTTGTAAGAACCTCATGACAGGGATAAACAATAACATTTCAGTAATTAGCCTGAATGTGAATGGATGAAATTCATCACTGAAAAGACACAGACTGGAACACATTCACAAGACAATAAATGTAATTAAATACATCAACAGATATAAAAATAAAAACCACATGATTATATCATTAGATGTAGAAAAAGCTTTTGATAAAATCCAGCATGCCTTCTTGATAAAAACCCCTCAAACACCGAGGTATAGAGGGAACATACCTCAAAATAGTAAGCACCATCTACAAGAAACCCACAGTTAGCATATTGCTAAATGAACAGAAATTGAAAACATTTCTCCTGAAATCTGGAACAAGACAAGAATATCCACATTCACCCCTCTTGTTCAACATTGTGTTGTTCAACATTGTGTTAGAGCAATTAGAAAAGAGAAGGAAATCAGGGGTATCCAAATAGGAAAAGAGGAAGTTAAGTTATCCCTCTTTGCTGACGATAGGATCCTATACCTCAAAATTCCAAGAGAATCTATAAAAAATCTGCTTGCATAGTTAAAGAACTTCGGCAAAATCTCGGGGTACAAAAGAAATGTACAAAAGACAGTTGCTTTCTTATACACCAACAACAAGCAAGTGGAGAACCAATCCCATTCATAATAGCCACAAATAAAATGAACTACCTCAGCATTTTCCTAACAAGAGAGTGAAAGACCTTTACAATGAGAACTACAAAATACTGCTCAAAGAAATCCAAGACACAAACAAGTAGGAAATATTCCATACTCATGGTTAGGAAGAATCAACATTGTTAAGATGTCCATGCTACCAAAGGCAATCTACAGAGTCAATGCAATACTCATTAAGTTACCAACATCATTCTTCTCAGACCTGGAAATGACAATACAGAAATTCATATGGAAACATAAATGACCACGAATAGCCGAAACAATGCTTAGCAAAGAAAACCAAGCAGGAGGTATCATACTTGCAACTTCAAACTTTACTATAAGGCTGCAATAATCAAAACAGCCTGGTATTGGTACAAGAACAGGCATACAGAATGAAACAGGATAGAGATCCCAGAAGCAAAGCCTTAATTTCTCAATCAACTCATCTTTGACAAAACCTCCAACAACAACCACTGGGAAAAGGAGAACCTATTCAGTAAATGGTACTAGTAAGACTGACTGACCACATGCAAAAGATTGAAACAGGGCCCCTACCTACCACCATACACAAAAATTAACTCTAAATGGATCAAGGACCTAAACATAAAACCTCAAACTATAAGAATCTTAGAAAATTCGAGACACCCTTACAGAAATTGGAACTGGCAAGCAATTCCTAATCAAAACCTGAAGTGCATGCCATAAGAGATAAGATAGACAAGTCAACCTCATCAAACTGACAAGCTTCTGCAAAGCAAAAGAAACCATCAAGAGAGTGGGAAGATAGCCCACAGAATGGGAAAAATATTTGCCAACTGTTTATCTGACAAAGGCCTAACCTCTAGGATCTACAAGAAACTCAAACATGCCAAAAGGAACAGAGCAAACAACCCCGTTAAAAAGTGGACAAAAGACATGAATAGGCACTTCTCAAAAGAAGATATATAGGCAGCCAACAGACACATGAGAAAGTGCTCAGCCTCACTCATCATCAGAGAAATGCAAATCAAAACCACATTGAGATACCACCTAACTCCAGTAAGCATGGCCATCATTAATAAAACAACAACAGATGCTGGAGAAAAAGGATTCTTTTACATTGCTGGTGGGACTGCAAACTACTGCAACCTCTTTGGAAGACAGTGTGGTGATTTCTGAAAGAACTAGAAATTGACCCTCCATATGACCCAGTAATCCCCTTATTTGGAATATACCTGGAGGAACTCAAGTCATTCTACCAAAAAGATATCTGCACATGCATGTTTGTTGCGGCTCTGTTCACAATAGCAAAAACATGGAACCAACCATGCTGCCCATCGAAGCTGGACTGGACAACAAAATGTGGTACATATACACAATGGAATATACAGATGTAAAGAAGGACAAACATATGAACTTCGCAGCAACTTTGATGGATTTAGAGTCTATCATACTCGGTGATCTTTCACAGAAATAAAGTACAGAGTACCATATGTTCTCACTCATAAGCAGATCTTGAACAATTATCATAATACTATGGGAATGGCAGTAGTGGGAAACTGCTGGGGAAGGGGGGTTGGGATTGGCAGTTGAGGGAAACTGCCAGGGGAGTGAGGGACACACCTCATCAACAAGGGTACCTGCATAATAAACATTTGTATATCTAATTCTGAATTGTACCCCACATGTTTAAAATAAATAAATAAATAAAGTTGTAGCAAAAGGAAATGGTATCCAGGACTGTATATTAATACAAAGTCTGACACTTAAGTTTGTGAACTTGCCATCATGAGCTTACATTGGTAGCACTGTACAAACAACTCTGAGGTTTTACAACTTTGGTATATCAGTGTCTCACAGGGTGTTCTTGTCTATGTGTGGTTTTGTCTTGCTGAGTGGCATTAATTAATGCTGTTGCATGTTTTTGTGTGTTGTTTGAGAATACGGGAGCTTGAGTTAGGGCACAAATAAACATTAAATTTCTTGTTAAACTTAGTAAGAGTGGAAGTGAAATCAGGGACATGTTAGTCCAAGTTTATGGGGGATAATGCCATGAAGATAATGGTGGTGTACAAATGGATTAAATATTTTCCTGAGGGGAGAGAAAATATCACTGATGAAGAGAGTTCAGGATGGTCAGTAGCAAGCAGAAAAATAGTTAGAAACATCTTAACTGAAGTTCTTGGCATGAGAAAGGTATGTGCAAAAATGGTCTCAAAGGAGCGTTTGTATCATGACAATGCACCATCTCACATAGTACTGTTCGTGACTGAGTTTGTAGCCAGTAAAAAAATAACTGTATTGGAGCACCCTCCCTAATCACCTGATCTGGCCCCCAATGACTTTTTTATTTACCTGAATATAAAGGGAATATTGAAAGCAAGACATTTTGATGATATTCAGGTCATCAGGCGTAATGCGACAACAGCTCTGATAGCCATTCCAGAAAAAGAGTTTCAAAATTGCTTTGACAGGTGGATCAGGCACTGGCACCAGTGTGTAGGGAAGTGCTTCAAAGGTGATCATATTGATATTCAGCAATGAAGTATGTAGCACTTTTTCTAGGATGAGTTTGTGAACTTAATTATCAGAACTCATACTCAAGGCAAGAAATTTCAAAAAGGAAAAAAGAAACCTTAAGGAGAAGAAGACAAAATTATTAGCACTATGAACCATAGGGGTGCAAAATAAAGAAAATTGGAGGTTTACTTTGACCTAAATGTAAAACCTCAAACTATAAGAATCTTAGAAAATGCAGGAGACACCTTTATGGAAATTGGAACTGGCAACTAATTCCTATTCAGAACCCTAAATGCCCATACCTTAAGAAATAAGATAGACAAGTGGGACCTCATCAAACTAATGAGCTTCTGCAAAGCAAAAGAAACCATCAAGAGAGTGGGGGGACAGCCCACAGAATGGGAAAAAATATTTTTCAACTGTATATCTGACAAAGGCCTAACATCTAGGATCTACAAGGAACTCAAATGCGCGGAAAGGAAAAAAACCAAACAAACAGCCCCATTAAAAAGTAGACAAAATTCTAGTTCCATCCAAGTTGCTGCGAAATCCATGATTTTGTTCTTTTTTATGGCTGCGTAGTATTCCATCGTGTATATGTACCACATTTTTTTAATCCAGTCCTCTTTTGATGGACAACATGGTTGCTTCCATGTTCTTGCTATTGTGAACAATGTTGCGATAAACATACGTAAGCAGGTATCTTTTTTATAGAGTGATTTGAGTTCTTCAGGGTATATTCCCAGTAGAGGGATTGCAGGGTCATATGGGAGTCGATGTTTAGGGCTTTTAGAAATCGCTATACTGTTTTCCACAGAGGTTGCACTAGTTTACACTCCCACCAACAGTGTAGAAGTGTTCCTTTTTCGCCATACCCTCTCCAGCAACTGTTATTTTTTGAGTTATTGATAATTGCCATTCTGACTGGAGTTAGGTGGTATCTCAGAGTGGTTTTGATTTGCATCTCCCTGATGATTAGTGAGATTGAACATTTCTTCATGTGTCTGTTGGCTGCTCCAATGTCTTCCTTTGAGAAGTGTCTGTTCACATCTTTTGCCCACTTTATAATGGGGTTGTTTGTGCTTTTCTTTTCAGCACATTTGAGTTCCTTGTAGATCCAAGATGTTAAACCTTTGTCAGACCTGGAGTTGGCAAATACTTTTTCCCAGTCTGTGGGCTGTCTCCCTGCTCTCTTGATGGTTTCTTTGGCTTTGCAGAAGCTTGTCAGTTTAATGAGGTCCCACTTGTCTATCTTATTTCTTATTGCCTGTAGATTTCGAATTTTGTTCAGAAATTGGATGCCAGTTCCAATTTCTGTAAGAGTGTGTGCTGCATTTTCTAAGGTTCTTATGGTTTGAGGTTTTACATTTAAGTCTCTGATCCATTTAGAGTTAATTTTTGTGTATGGAGATAGATAGGGATCTTGTCTGAGTCTTCTTGGTGAGGCTTTGTTGAAGATGAGTTGGTTGAGAAATTGAGATTTTGCTTCTGGAATCTCAATTCTATTCCATTGGTCTATATGCCTGTTCCTGTACCAATACCAAGTTGTTTTGATGATTGTAGCTTTATAGTAAAGTTTGAAGACTGGTAATGTGATACCACCTGCTTGATCATTTGTATTTCTGATTGTGCTTATTTGGGCTTTGTCTTTTTTTCTTGGTCACTCTAGCTGGGGGTCCATCAATCTTGTCAATTATTTCAAAAGATCAACTTTTTATTTTGTTGATGTTTCTATAATTTTTTTTTCTACGTCCCATACTTGGGCTATTATTTTGGTGACCTGAATTGTTCTGCTAAAGTTAGAATTTTGGTGGTTGTCTCTTTCCAGCTCCCTTAGGTGATTTGTTAAGCTGTCAACTTATGATCTTTCCATTTTCTTGATGTGTGCTCAAGGTAAATTCCCCTCTTAGAACTGTTTTTAAGGCATCCCAGAGATTTTGGTAAGATGTTTCATCATTTTTGTTTGATTCCAGAAATCTTTTAATTTCTGTTATGATTTCAATGTTTACCCAGTAGTTGTTCAGCATCATGTTGTTTAGTGTCCATGTCTTTATGGGTTTTGGGGAAATTTTGTTTCTACTGATATTTATTTTTATTCCACCGTGGTCTGAGAAGGTGCATGGCAATATTTCAACCTTATAGAATTTGTTTATGCTTGATTTATGGCCAAGGATGTGATTGATCTTGGAGATGAGAAGAATGTATATTTTGTGGATGTTGGATGGAATATTCTGTAGGTATCTATTAAATCCATTTGGTTGGGTGTCAAGTTTAGGTTCTGGATCTCCTTGCTGATTTTTTGCCTCAATGATCTACATAGGGCTCTCAGTGGGGGTATTCAAGTCCCCTGTTATAATAGTGTTAGAGTCAATATCTTTTTTTAGTTTACTTAGTAGTTGCTTTATAAATGCTGGTGCTCCTGTGTTAGGTACATATATGTTTAGGATGGATATTTCTTGTTGATGGATTAAAATGTTTATCATTACGTAGTGTCCTCTTATATGTCTTTAAATTTTTGATAGATTAAGGTTGTTTTGTCTAACATTAAGATCATGACTCCAGCCTTCTTTTGTGATCTATTTGCCTAGAAACTTGTTATCCATCCTTTAACTTTGAGTCTCTGTACGTTCCTTGTAGTGAGATGAGTCTCCTGAATACAGCAAATAATTGGGTCATGGTTTCTTATCCAGTATGCCATTCCGTGTCTTTTCATTGGTGCACTTAGTCCATTCACACTCAGGCTGATTATTGAAATGTGATTGTTCATCCCTATTATGAGGTTCTTATAAAGTTTTTAGTTTGTTTGCTTTTAGCTTTGGGGTTGATGTATGTGTGTTTTCAAGTTTTGTTGTTGTTGTTGTTGCACTATAGTCTCTGTTGATTCTGTTCTCTGGGAAGTGTGTGGTCATTCTTTTTTTTCTTTCTTTCTTCTGTGCTTTACACCTTTTTAAGTGTCTCCTGTAGAGCTGGTCTGGAAGCTGTATAATCTCTTAGGGATCAGATATCTGGGAAGGATTTTAGTTCTCCATCATTGATGAAGCTGAGCTTGATTTGATAGGAAATTCTTGGTTGAACTTGTTTATCTTTGAGGACTTTGAATATTGGACTCTAGTCCCTTCTTGCTTGTGGTGTTTCTGCCAACAGGTCTGATGCTACTCTGATTGGTTTTCCCTAGTAGGTAGTCTGACTTTTCTCTCTTGTTGCCTTTAGAATTTTTTCTTTTGTGCCTACTTTGTGTAAATGAATTACTATGTGTCTAGGGATTGGTCTTCTCATTTGATGCCTTTTAGGGTTTTCTGTCTTTCTTGTGTTTGACTGGTCACATCTCTGGTGGGATGGGGAATGTTTTCTTGGACAACCTCCTGGAATACTTACTCCAAGGTCCATTTCCCTGTGTTCTTTTAGGTTCAGATTCTTGATATAATCACACATCTCTTGTAGGCTTTGTTTTTTCTTTCTGAGTTTTCTTTGTACATTTTTTACAGATCGGGTTAATTACATGCTCTAGTCTTCAAGTTCTGAGATTCTTTCTTCTGCCAAATTAATTCTGCTTCCCATGCTTGTCATCTTGTTATTTACTTCCTTAATGACATTTTTTATAGGCAAAATCTCTGTTACAAGTTCTTTCAGTGTTGCATCTTGTCTTTCTTGAGTCTTAGTCACTTTCCAACCATTCCAAAATCCCTGTCGTATTCTGGGGCCAGTCATTGGTGACCTCCATTGTTTCAGCTCTGAGGTCTGATTTTTAGGCATTTTCTGTTTGTTATACTAGAAGTTACTTGTGGTCTTCCATTGGTTTTTTTCCTCATTTGTGACAGATCTCTTGTTTTTCTCTTTAGTTCCATTATTCAGTGGCAGTGGGAGAGGATTTCACTTGTGATTTTTACGCAACTCTCTATTCTTCCCTTGTTCCAGGTTATGGATTTGTTCTATTTTGAAACACGGTTGTGGGTGGGAATCATTGCTGTCTCTTGTAATTTTGAAAATTGAATAAGGTAGAGGATGGGGAGCTAGGATTCAGAAACTACTTGAAAATCACTATGTTTACTGATTGTGGAAAGAGTTCCCTGAGACACACTCCACCCCACCACTCTGTATGGTGATGTAATGGGTACATAAGTATACCCCCTGAGTCCAAGTAACAGCAATGAGGAGAACAGAGAAAATAGAATGAAATAAGACTGATAAAAATAAAAAAGTAAATAAGTAAAAAACACAAAAAACAAAAGCAGAAACCAAAGAAAAAACAATTAAACACACACACACACACATACACACACCAAAGTAAATAAATAAATAAAACAAAAAACTGAAAAAAAAGAAAAACAAACAAACAAAAAATCAGGAAAACTGAACAAAAACACATACATGCCCAATGCAACAAAAGCAGATGAAAAAGAAAAAAAAAGAAATTCAAATCAAACCCTCACACATGCATTTACGCACACATTAAACTAAAAAAAGAAAAGAACAAAAAAAAAAAACCCCAAAAAATCTGAAAGATAAACACTTAGTCATTCATGTACACACATAAGCAGAAAACAAGAAACAAAAGAAGAAAGTGGGCAAAAGATATGAATAGATACTTCTCAAAAGAAGACATATGAGCAGTCAACAGATACATGAAAAAATGCTCAATCTCACTAGTCATCAAAGAAATGCAAATTAAAACTACACTGAGATGTCCCCTAACTCCAGTCAGGATGGCCATCATCCATACCTCAAAAAGCAACAGATGCTGGAGAGGATACAGTGAAAAGGGAACACTTCTACACTGTTGGTGGGAGTGTAAACTAGTACAACCTCTATGGAAAACAGTGCAGTGATTCCTAAAAGATCTAAAAATCAACCTTCCATATGACCCTGCAATCCTCTACTGGGAATATACCCAGAAGAACTCAAATCACTCTAGAAAAAAGATGCCTGAACATGTATGTTTATCACAGCATTGTTCACAGTAGCAAGAAGATGGAACCAACCATGCTGCCCATCAAAAGAGGACTAGATTAAAAAAATGTGAAACATATACATGATGGAATATTATACAGCCATAAAGAAGGGCAAAATCATGAAATTCACAGCAACCTGGATGGACTTAGAATATATAATACTGAGTGATGTATCACAGAAACAAAGAACTGAGCAGCACATGTTCTCATTCATAAGTGGACCTTGGACAATTTTGTAATGCTATAAGAAGAGGATTGGCAGTAGTAGGAAATTGCTGGGGTCACGGGGGGGAGGCAGGATTGGCAGTAGTGGGAATCTCCTGGGTAGGAGGGGGCATAGCTGATCATGAAAAACATTTGTATATCTAACCCTGAATTGTACCCCACAGCTTTAAAATAAAAAAATTAAAAGAGGAAAAAAAAAAGTTGGCAAAGGACATGAACAGACACTTCTCAAAGGAAAATATACAAGCAGCCAGCAAACACATAACAAAAAAATGCTCAACTTCACTAATGATCAGAGAAATGCAAATCAAAACTAAGGTGAGATACCGCCTAACTCCAGTAAGGATGGCTATCCTTAATAATTCAAAAAACAAGCTTGGCCTAGTTGCTTCTTTTTTGTTGGTGGGAATGTAAGGTGGTAAACAGTGTGGCAATTCCTAAAAGAACCAAAAATTGATCTTCCACATGATTCAGCAATCACTCTCCGGGTATTACACAGAGGAACATTAATCACTTCACAAAAAAGACATCTGCACTCACATGTTTAATGCAGCACTTTTCACAGTAGCAAAAACATGGAATCAACCCAGATACCCATCAGAAGTGGACTGGGCTGGGCATGGTGGCTCATCCCTATAATCCTGCCACTTTGTGAGGCCAAGATGAGAGGATTGCCTGAGCCCACAGGTTCGATACCAGCATGGGCAACTTGGCAAGATCTCATCTCTACAATAAATAAAAAATTAGCTGGGTGCAGTGGCACATGCCTGTAGGCCCTGCTACTTGGAAGGCTGAGGTGGAAGGATCACCTGAGCCCAGCGGGTTGAGGTTGCAGTGGCCATGAGAGTGCCACTGAACTCCAGCCTGGGCAACAGAGTGAGACTTCAACTCAAAAAACAAACAAAAAAAAAGAAAGTATGCTAGATAAAGAAAATATAGAACATACATAAGATGGACTATTATGCAGCCATAAAGAAGAACAAAATCATGACCTTCACAGCAACATGAACGCAGCTGGAGACCATCATACTAAGTGAACTATCACAGAAACAAAGAACTGAATACTGTATATTCCCACTCATAAGTGGGTCCTGATCATTGGTCATATGAACACAAGTGCATGATCAGCAGATGCTGGACAATGCTGGGAAGAAAGGGAGGGAGGAGGGAAGGGGCACATGACAACACACTGGTCCACTGTTGAGGGGAGAAAGCCAGCTAGAAGTCCAAACTTTGCCTGCATGCAACATTCTTATGTGGCAAATTCTCCCTTGTACCCCACAGCTCTAAAATAAAAACTTTTTTTAAAAGAGATTCCTTGAGACATCAAAAAAAAAAAGAAGAAAAAACAGAAGAAGATATAAAAGGATAAAAAGTGGGTGAATACAGATTGACCCCTCATATATACTTTGATGCACAAGGGAAAAATAAATAAACAAATAAAAATTTTTTAAAGCCTGCCCTCTGTGGCAGGTTCTGTAATTATTAGCTTCAGCTACTCACAGGTAAGCCCCTCTGCTGTTTCCTGTGGAGCTACAGCCTCATTCACAATCTCCTCAGTGTCCTGCCCAGAGAAGGAGGAGGAGGAGGAGGCAGTGTGAGTAGGTACAGCTTCAGTTCTCCCTCCCACTCTTATATGGTCAGGGGAAGTCCCTTCAGTAGGAAGGTGCAGGACTATTGCTTCCCCAGGTACTGGGGGGTAGGGGGAATGTCCCAGTAAGGCTTTTCTTGGAGTAGTCTTCCCATAATGGCTGGTGTTCCAGCTCTGCCTGGGTTGGTCTCTCTGTCATGTCCCTGCTGTACGGGTTTGACATTCAGAGGACTGCTGGGGAAGAGGGAGTTGAATCAGCCCCAGACTCACCACTGATCTCTTTGGGGTTCTTCCTTGTCCTTTTCTGGTCACCCTCTTTGTCCCGCAGCTGAATCAGTGTAGGTGGTGGGGCGCCTGAGATTCAACGTGCCCTCACTCACATTAGAACTCGCATAGTCTGCGCATAGTCCAACTGACTCCACCACCATCTTCCTCCCTTCTCTCAATTGAATTGTTAGCCTTCAATTACTAATACCAGATTTCTGAGAAATAAATGCGATTAAAAATCAGTCAAACCTAAAGTCATCTTGATTACTAAAACACTGATAAAATAAAAGTTGAGGTGACCCACTTATATTTAAAACTATTTGAGAAGTTGCTATCATAGAGAATGTGTTTACACTGAGCTTCTCTTATTCTTCCTACATTTTTCCCTTTTCTAATCAGTGACCCACAAGTTAGTTTACTTATCTCAAATATTTGAAATTTTTAAAAGAAACTTTTTATGCTATGCAGTGGTTCTTTTTTCTACATTTGTCTTTTGTTATGCTTTTATCAAGAATAATTTTCTTGCATTGATTGATTTGAGCATTTTTGTTAGCATTCAACATTTCAAAATATTACACTGAGAAAAATGCCCTATGGCAGATACCCAGAAACATGTTTGAATCATACAATGTAAACAGATGATCAAACCTAAAAGCAGTTATCCAAATGCAACAATTTCCAGCTGTGTAATAGTATTTACTCTTCTTCCAAAAGTTAATTTGGTATTTTTATTGAATGAACCTGGTGATCACCCCTCTCTCTTCTAGGACATGCCTGATACACATGTACAGTTGCATTATACATTGACCTTGGATCTTTAACACATGCAACAAATAGCTGATTAGTTTCCCAAGGGGAGGAAAATAGGAGAAAGGCAGGAAAGACAGAATTTTCAAAAATAACAATTAGCACATTAACTGTATTTTTCTTCATATTTTATTCCTTAATAACTGAACATTGACTTTTAAAAAGCTAATTTTTTAAGGAGTTCAAGGATCATAGGGAAAGTATATCTAGGAATACTTCAATTCACAAGGTGAGGAAAAATATACCATGGCATGACTGTGCTTACTCTTTCTGAGGCAGATAAATGGCACAATCTCAGAATCTTATCAGTGTCTGAACTTGAACCTCAGGCTTATAATTCCACAGAGGACACTTACATTCTTCGGAATATGAATTTCCTTTGGATCTTTTAGGCTAGATCTAGGTTTCTCAACCTTGATACTAATGATATTTGGAACCAGATAATTCTCTGCTGTGGGGGCTGTCCTGTGCTTTGCAAGATGTGTAGCAGCATCCCTGGCCTCTACCTGCCAGATGCCAGTAGTACCTCTCATTCACATCTGTGACAATCTAGAATGGCTCCAGGCTACCAATGTCCCATGGCAAAGGAAGTAAATTTGCTCCTGGCAAAGAACTCCTGAACTACAGGGTTTTAAATGATCCATTCTTTAAAAACTAAAAATAAAACCTGGAAATTATAGTTATATATCTTACTTTGGGTCCTCCCAACAGTTGACTATGAGGTAAGGATTTGAGTGCAGGTGCTTCAATTTTGGAGGTGGTTCCAGGAAGCACCAGTAAGGGGCGCGGGGGGGGGGGGTGGGGTGGGGAATGAGACAGAGAAGGGAAGAAAGAAGCCAGAGGAGGGGCATGAGATACTCATTAACTCTCACCCTTCATTTCTAGCAACTACTCCGAGGTCGTTTATTCCCTGACATTTCATGCCTGCCTTAAGGGGGACATTCATACTCTGTGGCCAGAGAAAACCCTTGGTGGAGCAACAGGGGTTTGCAACAGGAAGCTTTTGGTAACTGTGGCAGTGGTTCTCAAAGTATTGTCCCCAGACCAGCAGCATCAGTGTCACCCGAGAATTTATTAGGAATGCAAATTATCAAGCAGCACCTAAGAAGTATAAAAGAAACGTTGGTACTGAGAAGTAGCATGGGGAGATCCATGCTCCTTGCATGTAGGGAGTAGAGACCAGGGACGATGCTAAATATCTTACAATATCCTCCCCACAACAAAGATTTATCCTGCCCAATATGCCAACAGTGCCAAGGTTGAGAAACTCAGGTCTAGGGGAATGGGGATTCATGAAGGGGCACGGTCAGGGCATCAAGAGCATCTCTCATTTTGATTTTCTTTTTTGTGTGTTTGCTCCATTTTCCTTCAAGTATTGTTGTGTTTTCAATGTTACAGACATTACTGAACATCCAATGAATAATCTTACCCTTATACTTCTTTTTACCCTGAATAAAGTCTCTTATTTTGACCTCTCTTTGATGAGTTTCCTTGAAATGTCCTTTTCTCTTGAGTGAGACAACTGTGCTCTTCCACAAATCCCCTATCTTTCTTTGCTGTATACAGTTAAAATTGCTGTCACTGATGTTGCCAATGTCTGTCACATTTATTCATCCATGTCTAACCTAGGGCTACCTTCAGAAATGCAGGTTCCTTTAACTGTGAAAAGGAAGCTGTCTAATCATCAATCCACTCAGTTCCCAGCTCCTATAAACCTCAGAAAATACTTAAGGATTAACAGCTCTTTTCTGATTTTAGTTCCTTAGTTTCATGTGAATAAAAATGTAATTGAAATGCTCTGGTATCACCCAACTTCAAAACAAAGCATCTCAAATACAATCAGAGTAATACATCTTAGAAGTCCCTTCAGGGTAGCACATTCAGTTAGAATGTCCTTTTTGTTGCTGTAACCAACTAATATTCAGCATTCACTGTGTTTGAAACAATGTCTACTAAGGACTTTGCAAACTGTGGTAGGCAGAATTTCTGCCTCATGACTTTTGCCCACTGGTGTTGCCTCCATGTTCTTGGTAGAAGTAATGAAGATTACTAATCAGTCAACTTTAAAATATTGATAGTATACTGGAATGTAAAGGTGAGTACAGTATAATCACATGAGTTCTAAAAGACAGACATAAAAGAGGACATCAGGGAAAATCTACCAAGGGAAATCAGAAAAATTCTAAGCATGAGAAGGATTCAACATGCTGTTACTGGTTTTGAAGATGAACAGTACCACAAGCAAGGAAATGAAGGTGGCCCTTAGAAGCTGAGAATGTCTCCTGATTGACAGCCATCAAGGAAATGAGAACCTCAGCCTGAAACCACAGGAAAACAAACTCTGGTGACAACTAGCATGGAATCAGATCCTTCAGTGCTAGTAGTTCTGCACTAGGGGTTCTGAGCCCCCAGAGCCTACAGTTAAAAGGCCAGGTGGGTCAACACCTGACACCTGCCATATCAGCCTCATGAAACTCCAGAGTACCTAGTTGAACCCATCTGAATTTCTGACCTGCAAAACTATGGAATAATAAAATAGATGTTGGGTTAAGACACTAAGTTTGTGGTCATTTGTTATGCAGCAATTGAAGCTAAGGCACAAAAAGTATTTCCCTTTAGGCTCATGGCAACACTATAAGGGACGCTCTTCTATTTCTGTAATTAAGAAAACAGAAGCTTAGAAATATTGAATATCTTGATTAAGTTTCCAAAGTTAATAAGTCAGAGAATTGGGGTCTTAATTTAGATCTATTTGTCTCCAAAGACCAATATTCAATTTTACCTTCAAAGGAAAGTGATCAGAAGTCAAGAACAGGTTGTTCTTATTTATTAGTTTATTTGGTGGTATCTCCTAATAGATTTGAACAATCGAATCAATCACACCAAGATTAGATAGATATACTAAAAAAAAATAAGGCATGAAAATAAATGATGTTCATTAGGCTTTTCAGTAGTAAATGCTACCAAAAAGTGACCAGAATAACATGATTATAAAATAAAGTTCATCACCAAGTTGGAATGATCATAAACGGAACATTATAATCCAACTCTTTTTAAAGAATTCATTTCAGTTAGACATGATAAGAAGAACATTGATGACATAGTGTACTTTATGGGATGAGTTCTTCCTTTCATCGCTCCCCTACCCCTTTCAAATCCAATACTAGATTAATTCTTTTGAAAGCAACATACCCTTGCAGAACAAAGTCAACATTAAAGACCTTCCCACAAAGACACGTTGAAAAGAAGAACACGTTCCCTAATGTTATATAATGTTGGAAGATTCTTTATTTTTCAGGCTCTTATTTAAATCAGCAATGATGCACAGCAGGTTGCAGGAGGCCTTTTGTATAAGTACAATTGTACTTAATTCAGTGAGAAAAACTAGAGAGTGAACAGATTAAGCAGCACACATTTCTATTTCACATATAAAGCCTTGAGAAAAGGAAAGGCTACCAAAAAAGGTTACAAAAAATGAGGATGAATAAATAAAATATGTTCGCGACAGGATAACAATCTGGGACCAGCTGCTGCTTAACAAACATTTATTATTATCACCCATCTGAGGTTTAGTAGAAAATAGAATTTCCAGAAAGACACCAAACAGGAAATGCATATCTGATTATCAAATATGCAAAGCTTCCAACTCCTAAGGATAATTGTTTTCTAGAGAAAGGTTTGAGCTTGTTTAAGTGACATATAAATAACTCAAAGCTTATGATGGAATAAAAAGGAGCAGAGTTCAAATCTGCACATAAACAAACCAAGAAATAAAATAAATTCCATATTATTTTGGCAGAGAAACCTGCTAGTAACTTCAAATCTCCCAAGTTTGTCCTATGCTTGAAGGTTTGAAGGTATTTTCTTGGTGAGTTGTATGGTTTAGAATCTGACCCTATCTCAGTCCCTAAACCTCCACCCCCTGATCTGAGTTCCCTTTGTCTCCCACCTGGATGGCTACAGCAACTTGCAAGCTGCTCTCCTGCTGCCAGGTGGGGCTCTTTGTAATATGGCTGCAATATAACAGCCAGGGCAATCTGTTTAAAATCTAATCCTAATTGGAATTGGGCCATTCCTCCTCTCACAACCCTCCATTAGATTCCCGTTTCACTCATAGTGTCTAAGTCTGCAAGCACCACATGATCTGTCCAATCTACCACAGCCCTTGCCTTTCTGACCTCAGGCCCTGTTACTGCCTCTTGACTCTCACTCCACCTGCCCTTAAGTTCTCTTTATTGCTCCTCAAACAAATCATAATCAGGCAATCGTCCACATTATTAGTTTTTCTGCACTTGTTTTACTTACTGCTTGTAAAACTTCATACCTGTACTTGTCTTTATTCAGAAGCTCAAATTTCTTAAAGTCATATGCCCCCACCTTCACATTGAAAAAATGCCTTCTATCAACCATTATACCTGATCCCATTCTCCTGCTCTACTTCTCTGTTTAACCATGCTACTTATCACCTTCTAGTTACCATATAACATAAGATGTTTATTGTCGATTGTTTTCTTCCATTCAAATTGAAGGTTCATAAAAACAGGGTCTTTTGGGGTGTCTAGAACAGTGCTGTTCAATAGAAATACAAAAGGAGGCACATAAATTATTTAAAGTTTTCCAGAAGTTTCATTAAAATAGTAAAAGGCACTAAGTAAAACTAATGTAAAATATATATTTATTACATGTAAAATATTGTAATATAAATATCTAAAATATCATTTTTATATATGGCACT
The DNA here is from genome assembly GCA_963574415.1 of Tarsius wallacei. Taxonomy (NCBI): domain Eukaryota; kingdom Metazoa; phylum Chordata; class Mammalia; order Primates; family Tarsiidae; genus Tarsius; species Tarsius wallacei. The sequence continues at coordinate 8,435 of CAUYQG010079125.1, read as the reverse complement.
GGCCACATTTCAAGTGCTCAATAGACACAAATGAACAATCACTCTGATATTGGATAGCCTGGCCCTACAACAATTCCTGACACATAGTAACTTCTAAATATGTTGATTTCATTTGCTGGCAATCAACTTGTAGAAAAATGAATAAATGAGATTCCGGGGTTGAGATTAGCTGTCCTGTGGAAATTAATTCCTTGTTCTGCCCTCCTTTTGGCCCAAAATCTCAGTATGAATACTCAGCAGTCTCTTTTCCTTATGTAGCCCACCACTCGTCGTAGTGTGTTTAGTAAGTCACCATAAGAGGTTTCCTTTCTAAATCTCAACCATGAGTCAATTTTCTAAACTTTGAAAGACTCAATTCATATATTTTTGGTGCCTGGAGTCCTTTTGTGAATATAATGAAAGGAATAGACCTTCTTCAAAGTAGAAATGCATTCACACACACACACACACACACACACACACATTGCATACAATTTCAGGGGCTTCGTGGAGCACTGATTAAAAACCTCTCGATAGATTGGGATAGCAGGTAGGTTTTCAGGACTGATTCAGTTAAAATGACTCTCAAAGCTCAAATTCTTCTGACTTTCTAGACCCCATAGCCCACATAATTCCAAACTCATACAATCAATCTTTTCTATCCCTACCTTCATCTTCCCACCTGAGATTAAGTTAACCATATAAATTTCCCTCATTGTTTTCTCTTTTTATTCTCTGAAACTTGATTTTGACTCCATTCTTCAGTATGCAAGTCCCCACTGCTGTCTTTCAGATAATGGTACAATATTTATAGTATATGTTCAAGAAAATGTCCTCTTTTCATAATAAATGGGTTTTCAAAATATATATGAAGTGAAGCAGGTGGCTGTTTATCACAGATGGTTACTCATCTTGAAACAAAGAAATCTGTATTTTCTGCACTAATCTTCCTAACAATGTATAAATTGAATTTGCATTTAACAAGACTACATATAGTGCCTGAGATCTGCTACTACTGATTGGCAAGCAGGGACTTTTATATATATAAAATATCTCCAATGTATGGAAAGCACATGACCATGAAAGAGGTTACATTCTATTTTCTAAGACATATATGTTGCAGGTGCTATATGTGTCACACCCATATTTCCTCACCCTTATCAAGTCAGGACCCACTCTTCCAACTATGAGCCCTGACATTTTTTTGTCTAAGGAATTTTTCTTGCCACAAGAATCACAGGCTGAAAGTGTTGGAGGATTAACCCCCACTGGGAACATATCTTCAAGAAATTACTTATGAACAAATACATGAATGTTGGTGTATAAATCTCTTGCCCATCAGGTGAGATAACAGAGCCATGTGTTTTATCCTGTCTCTGACAGTTTCCACAAAAGTATTAACTTCCATTTACTCACAGTGATATCTGATTTGAAACACACCCTTTCTGGGTTGCCTTCCTTCCCTTTCCTTTTATACCTCTACAATCCTCTTTCAGTATTTCCTGGGATCATCTCCCAGGAATTTTTGCACTCAAATCCTTATCTCAGATTCCACCTCCAGAGAAATTCAATGTATGACATATCTCTACAAAATTTTCTCTGCAAACAGTGATACAAATGAAAATTATTTCAGGTGGCCTAGAGATAAACATTGAAGTCAAGATATTAAATTAAGTAGTGGAATTAAATCTAGAATATTTGATAAACAACATCTTCTCAATAATAATTAGTGGCAAGGGTAAACAATAAAATAATTTATTATAAGGCATTTGTAGAGAGAGATTTTAAAATTTATTTAGTAAGTATATATGACAAACTCAATATCAATGTTAGTTTAAAAAATGCAAAAATAGACAACTTGCAAATCAACAATACTTACTGAGCATAGATTATGGCCAAATCACAATGATAGGTGATGAAATATAAAAGATGAGTGTCATTTCAATTTAACAATTTAACAATGATATTATTGCTAACAATCATTGTTAGCAATAATAGAAAGTAACATTTGTTCAGTATCTATGATACATGAAGAACTTTACAGGTTTTATCTCATGTTTTCTTCCCAATAAACATATAGAATAGACAATTTTCCCCAATTATTAAAGAAGGACACTAAGAATTAGAAATGTTAACACATCCCAATTAGAAAATGAATAACTGGTAGAGTCAGAAAAAAATATTCAAGTATATTTTCCTCTGCCACATTTTGGTCACGTAATGTCCATTCTGCCTTCTGATCATAGACATTTGGCAATCTAGCTCCCCTCCATTTATCATCAGCGCAGTAGGTATGACACCTTCATGGGGAGAGCATGTGATGAGGTCTCAGCCAGCGTGGTTGCCTTGTTCAGTCAGACTCAACGAAGTACCATGGTGCATTTACTAGGATATCTGGGAAAGTAACCCACATCTTTCCGGAAAGACTTAAAGCTGAGACGAAATAAATTTTGAAAGTGCCAAAGTCATGTGCAAACACAAGGAGAACCAAATGCAGGTGAGATTGAGAAACTGGGGCCTGTGGTGACATCACTTTAGCCTCTTTCCTAAAAAATTGTGAGGCTATTCTTAACCCCCTAGTATACCAGTTGCATGAGAAAGTTAATTCCATTATGACTCAATCAAGTTTTCACTCAGCTTTTCTATTTTTTACAACTGAAGGAAAAATGACTAATACAGAGCACTAAATTCACATCCAATCACAGGTCTTGGCTTCTAGAACTGCGTGACTTCTTTCAGACATGCAGCAATGGTGTACACAATTCTGTGATCATTTTGTGAGGATGGTATTACTTCACTTTATTTATTGTAACACCACCCACATAATTTTCCCTGTATAGAAAACTATAGATCTATGGTTTTTCATCCTGCACATTCATCAATGTCTTTAACAGACAATGCAAATTCATTTTCTATCCTTCCAGAGTAATTTTTACTGAAAAGAATACATACCCTTTCAATTACTATAGCTTTTACCCTTACTCTCATACAGGGTATTCTCAGCACAGCAGCCAGAGCAATTTTGTTTTGAAAAAAATGGCAGATTTACAGCAGGATGGCGATGGGACGGGTCAGACTGTGAGAGTCTCTGCAAAAGGAATTGTCTATAAAGACTCTCTGCATGAGTGGGTATGTGCCAGTGGGTGAGTGAACGTCCATTTGAGAGGAGACTCAGGTTCACCCAGGGCTCTCATCTGGAGGTGGCTGCAAGCCTGAGATTGGAGCCACCGGTGCACAGGATCATCTGCGGCTCTCAGGGATCTCCTGAGACAAGGCTGCGGAATACAGCTGATCCTCACCACCTGGTGCCTGACCTGCATCATCACCACTGACAGCAGAGCAGCTGGAGCCCTGATCTGTGGAGAGAACACTTGGTGAGAGCTGGAGAGGAAGCCCACCACCGGTGAGGAAATGCTAACCAGAGTCATTTTCTGTGCCCCAGGACCAGGCAGAGACCTGCATTGCCCTGCCCAGCTCCTACTCAGCTTCCAACCTGGGACCTAGGGGTTATCTCCTCAAATTCAGAGAGGCAGATGTCCCTCCCTCACATAGAAACAGGCACAGACATGGCAGATCTGAGTGGGAGACTTGAGAAGAGCAGTTACAAGCCCAGTGAGTCTCAATCTGATCGACCTTCCTCCCACGGTAGTCTGTGGGGCATCTGACCCAAGCTGAGAGCAACCTTATCAGCCTCCTGAGAGCAGACGGGAGGGTCTGGAGATCTGAGATGTAAGGAAGTTGAAGTTATAGGAACAGCCTCAAAACGAGTTTGTTGTTTGTTGATTTGTTCTGCTTGTTTTTCTTGTTTGTTTTTGTTTTAGTTTTTTTTTTCTCTTTTCCTCTTCTCTCTTTCTGTTTTTGACTACATTCTTATACTTGTTTTGTTTTTGTCATTTTATTACTTTTTTTTTAGACTTCCTGTTTGTGTATGGGTATTTTTGAGGGAGAGTACATCAAGAGGGGAGGGTAGTTGGATTTTATGTGTGAATGATTGTATGTTTTTGTTTTATTTATCTTTTCTATCATTGCTTGTGTCTCTTTTCATTTGTTAGTTGGTACACCTGTTTTCCCTCTTCTTTCTCTCCACTTCCTCACATCCCTGTCCTTCCTTTTTCCATTCTTTTCTTTTTTCTTACCTCATTTTTCTTTCAGGGGACAAATCTATACCCCTACTGCATGGACAGATTGTAAGACAGTGGGAAGTGGGTTCTAGGGGTTCCACACACCTGTCAGTAGATACTGGGATCTGCAGATAGTTTTTGAATCACAGCATCCACCTCAATTAAATCTCAAAACTGCACAAAATACAGCTGCCCACCCACAGCTTCGGAATTGACAAAAGCCAGAGGATCCACATAAGGAGGAATAGGAGATTGAGCAAACCGAAGTAAAATCTAGCCCTCTATTGCTGAACAATAGAATTAAAGAAGAGGTATAAGAAGGGGGAGGAAAATCTACACAAATGAAGAAAAACCAAAGGAAGAATATGGGTCTCACAGAGACCCCTAGGAGGTCAGCCACTGAGAATACAGACTTCAGAATGCAAACAATGAAGAACCCCTAGAATGACTGGTCTCAAACTACAAACCCAAATATCAAGACATTAGTAGAGAGAATAAATAGAATTGAGGAGAGACAAGAGGAAAGAATGAAGGAGTTGATAACTGATAGCAGCAATAAAGAATACAGTGAAAGAAATAAATAGCAAACTGATAAGGATGGAAAGCACTTAGCCAAGCAGAAGAAAGACTCTCAGAGTTTGAGGACCAAAATATGGAACTAATCCAAACTGTTAAAAGAATATAGAAAAGACACTTAAAAAGACCTAACAAAACCTCCGAGAGATTACCAATTATTTTGAGGCCAAACCTAAGGTTAATTGGAAGTCCTGAGGCAGATAGAATGACAGAGACCTCCCTGGAACAAACATTCCATGAAATTATTCAAGAAAACTTCCCTCATCTCATCAGTGACATGACCATTCAAACACAGAAGATTCAGAGAACCCCTGCAAGACAAAAAATGAGAAGACCAACTCCTAGACACATAGTAATTCACCTACACAAAGTGGGTATAAAAGAAAAAATCCTAAAGGCAGCAAGAGAAAAAGGTCAGACTACCTACCGGTGAAGACCAATTAGAATAGCAGCAGACTGATGTATAGAAACACTTCAGACTGGGAAAGCTTGGAGCCCAATCTTCAAAGTTCTCAAAGATAAACAATTTCAACCAAGAATTACCTACCCAGCTAAACTAAGTTTCGTCAGTGATGGAGAATTAAAATGCTTCCCAGACATTCAATCCCTAAGAGCTTACACTATTTCCAGACCAGCTCTACAAGAAACCCTTAAGAAAGTATTAAACACAGAAGAAAGGAAAAAAAGGATGACTATGCCCTTCCCATAGAATGACTATGCAGGAAAAAGACTGAAAACACACATGAAGCAAACCAAAAATTAAAAGATAGACAATAAACAAACAGCAGCAACAACAAGAAACTCTATAAGAGCCTTATGACAGGAATAAACTCTCACATCTCAATAATTAGCCAGAATGTGAATGGACTAAATGCACCAGTGAAAAGACACAGAATGGCAAAATGGTTAAAATATCATGCAGCAACAATATATTGTCTTCAAGAGACTCATCTCAGCAGAAAGGACACTCACATCCTCAAAGTAAGAGGATGGGAAACAAAATTTCAAACAGAACACAAAAGAAAGCTTAATATCAGATAAAATATCCTTTAAGCTATCAAAAATTTTAAAAGATACAGAAGGTCACTACAGAAGGTACATAAGTATAAAAAGTTCAATCCATCAATAAGAAATATCCATCCTAAGCATATATGCAACCAATATAGAAGCACCAACTTTCATAAGGCAGTTTCTAGGTAAGCTAAAAAAAAGATATTGACTCTAACACTATCATAGCTGAGGACTAAAAACCCCACTCACAATCCTAGACAGATAATCAAGACAAAAAAATTCACAAGTAGATCTGGAACGTCAGCATGACGCTTGACCAAATGGACTTAATTGATACCTACAGAACACTCCATCCAACAACCGTGGAATATACATCCTACTGATCACCACATGAAATGTACTCTAATACTGACTACATCCTCAGCCATAAATCAAGCATAAACAAATTCCATAACATTGAAATACTGCCATGCATATTCTCAGACCACAGTGAAATAAAAATAAATATCAACACCAGCAAAGTTCTCCCAAAACCTACAACGTCATGGACACTAAGCAGCATGATGCTAAAAAAAAAAACTCCTGTGTCAACATGGAAATCAAAACAAACATTAAAAAATATCTGGAAACAAATGAAAATGAAGAACATCTTACCAAAACCTCTTGGATGCCATGAAATAAGTACTAAGAGGGGAATGCATATCTCTACAAACACACATGAAGAAAATGGAAAGATCACAACAGCCTAACAAATTACCTAAGGAAACTGGAAAAGCAAGACCACCAAAGCCCTAAATTCAGCAGAAGAATCCAGATCACCAAAATAAAAGCCCAAATTTGGGACATAGAAGACAAATTCGTAATACAAAAACAAAAACAAAAAAGCAGGTTCTTTGAAAGGATGGACCCCTAGCTACACTGACCAAGAAAAAGCCCAAATTAAAACAATCAGAAATGCAAAAGATCAAGTCACAGCTGACACCAAAGAAATATAAAAGATTATCAGAGACTACTATGTACACTTGTATGGAAACAAACTTGAAAACCTAAAGGAAATGGAGAATATTCTGACATCACACAACCTCCCAAGATTGAAACAAGAAAAATTGAGATCCTAAATAGACCAATAACAATCCAGGAAATTGACTGTGTCATAAGAAAACTACCTTTAAAAAAATTAAAAAAAATAAAAAAAGCCCTGGACCAGATGACTTTCCAGCAGAATTCTGCAAAGCATACAAGGAGGAACTGATACCAATCCAATTAGAAGTATTACAGACAATTTAGAAAGATGGAACTCTCCCCAAAACATTTTATGACACTAACATCCATCACATTGATACCCAAACCAGGTTAAGATACAACAAAGAAAGAGTACAGGGCAATATCCTTAATGAACACACATGCTAAAATTCTCAAAAAAATTCTAGCAAACCTGATCCGACAACACATCTCAGAAATCATCCACAATAACCAACTAGGCTTCATCACCAGGATGCAGGGTTGGTTCAACATTCAGAAGACCATAAACATAATGAAATACATCAACAGATGTAAAAATAAAAACCACATGAATATATCATTAGATGCAGAAAAACCTTTTGATTAAATCTAGCACCTCTTCTTCATAAAAACCCTCAAACATCTAGGCATAGATGGAATATACCTCAAAATAGTAAGAGCCATCTACGAGAAACCCGCAGTCAGCATACTGCTAAACAGAAATTGACACCATTCCCCTGAAAACCGGAACATGACAAGGATGCCCACTCTCACTCCTCCTTTTCAACATAGTTTTGGAATTCCTAGCGAGAGCAATCAGACATGAGAGGGAGATAGGGAGTATCAAATAGGAAAAGAGGAAGTCAAGTTATCCCTCTTTGCAGGCAACATGACTCTATACTTCAAAAACCCAAGAGAATCTGTCATAAACCTCCTTGCACTAATAAAGGACTTGGCAAATTCTCAGGGTATAAAATAAATGTGCAAAAGACAGTCACATTTCTATTCACCAACAATAAACAACAGAAACTCAAATAAAAAGCACAATCCCATTCACAATTGCACCAAAAAAATGAAATACTTTGGCATCTTCCTAACCAGAGACTTGAAAGACCTTTACAATGAAAACTAAAAAATACTGCTGAAAGAAATCAAAGATGATACAAGCAAATAAAAAAATATTCCATGCTCATGGATTGGAAGAATTGACATTGTTGAAATGTCCATCCCGCCCAAGGCAATCTACAGATTTAACTCAACACCCATTAAACTACCAGCAGCATTCTTCTCAGACCTGGAAACGACAATACAGGAATTCATATGGAAATATAAACAACCACAAAATAATCCTCACAAAAAAAAAAAAACAAAAAAAAAAACCAGAGCAGGAGGTATTGTACTCCCAGACACTAAACTTTATTATAAAGCTACAGTAATCAAAACAGCCTGGTATTGGTTCAAGAACAGGCATATAGACCAATGGAACAGCATAGAGATTTCAAAAGCAAACCCTAAATACCTCAACCAATTCATCTTCAACAAAGCCTCCACCAGCAACCACTGGGAAAAAGAGAACCTATTCAGTAAATGATGCTGGGACAACTAGCTGACCATGTGCAGAAGATTAAAACAAGACTCCTACCTATCACTATACACAAAAATCAACTCCAAATGGATCAAAGAGCTCAACATAAAATCTCAAACTGTAAGAACCTTAGAAAATGCAGGGGAAATTGGAACTGGAAA
>CAUYQG010079124.1:0-34236 GCA_963574415.1 Tarsius wallacei | reverse complement strand
ATCCTCACAAGCATCTGTTGTTGTCTGTTTGATTAGTGATGGCCTTTCTTACTGGGGTTAGGTGGTATCTCAATGTGGTTGTGATTTGCATTTCTCTGATGATTAGTGAGGTTGAGCACTTTTTCCTGTGTCTGTTGCCTGCTCATATATCTTATTTTGAGAGGTGTCTATTCATGTGTATTGCCCAGTTTTAATGGGGCTGTTTGTTTTTGTGCTTTCAGCACATTTGAGTTCCTTATAGATCCTGGATGTTAGGCCTTTGTCAGATATACAGTTGGCAAATTATTTTCCCATTCTGTGGGCTGTCTCCCCACTCTCTTGATGATTTCTTTTGTTTTGCAGAAGCTTTTCAGTTTAATGACATCCCACTTGTCTATCATATCTCTTGTGGCATAGACATCTGGGGTTTTAATCCGAGATTGGTTACCTACTTCAATTTCCATAAGGGTGTCTCCTGCTTTTACTATGATTCTTATACTGTGAGGTTTTACATTTAAATCTTTGATCCATTTGGAGTTGATTTTTGTGTATGGTGATAGGTAGGGATCTTGTTTTCATCTTCTGCATGTGGTCATTCAGTTTTCCCAGCACTATTTACTGAATAGGTTCTCGTCTCCCCAGTGGTTGTTGGTGGAGCCTTTGTCGAAGATGAGTTGGTTGAGAAATTGAGGTTTTGCTTCCAGAATCTCTATCCTGTTCCATTGGTCTGTATGCCTGTTCTTTTACCAATACCAGGCTGTTTTAATTATTGTAGACTTATAGTAAAGTTTAAAGTATGGAAGTGTGATACCTCTTACTTTGTTTATTTTGCTGAATGTTGTTTGGGCTATCCATGCTCTTTTTTGTTTCCATATAAATTTCCGTATTGTTGTTTCAATGTCTGTGAAAAATAATTTTGATATTTTGATGGGTATTGCATTGAATTTGTAGATTGCCTTGGGTAAGATGGAGATCTTGCTGATATTGAGTCTTCTGATCCATGGGCATAAATTGCTTTTCCATTTGTTTGTGTCCTCCTTGATTTCCTTGAGCAGTGTATTGTAATGGTCTTTTACTTTCATGGTATTTTTTTTTCCTTTTTTTTTTGGTTGGCTATTGTGAATGGAATTGTGCTTTGGTTTTATACCTGCTCGTTGCTAATATATAAAAAATGCAACTGCAACTGTTTTTTGTACATCGATTTTGTACCCAGAGACTTTAGCAAAGTTGTTTATTAATGTGAGGAGACTTTTGACAGACTCCTTAGGTTTTTCAAGGTATAGAATTATATCATCCATAAAGAGGGATAGCTTTACTTCTTCTTTTCTTATTTGGATACACCTGATTTCCTTCTCTTGTCTGATCACTCTGTCTAAGACTTCCAGCACTATGATGAACGTGAGGGGTGAGAGTGGGCATCTTTGTCTTATTCCCATTCTTAGGGAGAATTGCTTCCAGATTATACCCATTGAGCAAAATGTTGGCTGTGGGATTATCATAAATGGCTCTTATTATTTTGAGGAATGTTCCTTCTATGTCTAGGTGTTCAAGTGTTTTTATCCAGAAGGGATGTTGGATTTTGTCAAATGCTTTTTCTGCATCCAATGGTATAATCATGTGTTTCTTGGGTTTTCATCTCGGTGTGCTGAATTATGCTTGTAGTCTTGCAAATGTTGAACCAGACCCGCATCCCAGGAATGAAGTTTACCTGGTTATAGTGGATGATACTTAAGATGTATTTTTTGATTCAATTTGCTAGAATCTTGTTTAGAAATTTAAATCTGTGTTTATCAAGGAGATTTGCCTGTAATTTTCTTTCTTTGTTGAGTCTTTGCCGGGTTTGGGTATGAGCATAATATTAGCTCCATAGAATGAGTTTGGGAGAATTCCATCTTTTTTGATTGCCCAGAATATTTTCTGTTGGATTTGTATTAGCTCCTCCTTGAATGTCTTGTAGAATTCAGCTGGGAAGTCATTTGGTCTGGGGCTTTTTTTGGTAGTGAGATTTCTTGTGACAGATTTGATTTCCTGGATTATTATTGGTCTTTTTAGAGTTTCAATTTGCTCTTGTTTCAACCTTGTGAGGTTGTGTGATGTCAGAAAACCCTCAATTTCTTTTAGGTTTTCTAGTTTATTTGCATACAAGTTTTTATGGTAATCACTAACAATGAATTTCATCAGGATAGTGGCAACTTCACTCTTTGTGCTTTTAATTGTGTTTTTCTGGACTTTCTCTCTCTCTTTGATTAGTCTGTCTGGCCAGTAAACCATCAATCTTATTTATCCTTTCAAAGAACCAGCTTTTGGTCTTGTTGAGCCTTTCTATATCTTTGTTTTCTATATATTGCAACTGTGATTTTTTTCCTTGGTTATCTGGATTCTGCTGATGAAGTTAGGATTTAGGTAATCTTGCCTTTCCAGCTCCTTTAGCTGTGGGCTGTCTATTTGTGATTATTCTATTTTTTTAACGCGTGTGCAATGCTATGCTTTTCCTCTTAACACTAATTTCATGGCATCCCAGAGATTCTGATAAGATGTGTCTTTGTTTTCATTTGTTTCCAGAATTTTTTTTGTCTTGATTTCTGTGTTGACCCATAAGTCCTTCAGCAACGTGCTGTTTGTTGTTCTCGACTTTGTGTGTTTTAGGGGATTTTGTTAGTGGTAATATTTATTTTTGTTTTCCTGTGATTTGAGGAGATGCATGGTTTTATTTCAATGATTTCAAATTTTTTCACATTTGATGTATTTGAGAATGTGATTGATCTTGGAGTATGTTCCATGTGTTGATCAGTAGAACACATACTCCATAAATGTTGGGTGAAGTGTTATGTAGATATCTATTAAATCTATTTGAACAAGTGTTGAGTTGAGGCACTAGATCTCTTTGTTGGTTTTTTGTCCCGATCTCTCTTAAGCTGTTAATGGGCTAAATAGTTCTCCAACTATGATTGTGTGAGAGCCTAGGTCTTCTCTTAGATTACTTAGTTGTTGTTTTATAAAACCTGATGCTCCTGTGTTGAGTGCATATATGTTTAGGATGAATATTTCTTAATGGTGGATTGAGCCTTCTACCATTATGTAATGTTCTTACACCTCTTTTTCAAAAACTTTTAATGGTTTGAAGACTGCTTTGTCTAATAGCAGAAGAGCTATACCTGTCTTCTTCTGTTATTCATTCACCTAAAAGTCTGTTTTCCAGCCTGTGGGTGTTCTTTGCAATAACATGGGTTTCCTGGCGGCAACAGACTGTTGGATCATGCTTTTTAATCCAATTTTCCACTCTATGTCTTGTCAGTGTTGCATTCAGTTCAATCACATTCAGTTTGATTACTGAAATGTAAGAGTTTATCCCTGACATAGAATTCTTAGGGAATTGCTTTGTTTCCTTTTTGCCTTTGTGTTTGTATGTGTGTATTTTCATTTTTGTGAGTGCTGTGTATGCTCTATTAACTCTGTGCCTGTACTTTTGTGATCTTTTTTTTCCCTGTGTTCAACATCTTCTTAAGCATCACCTAAAGGGCTGCTATTGAGGTGGCACCTTCTCTTGAGGTTGTATATCTGAGAATGATTTTAGTTTACCATTGCTGATAAAGCTTAGCTTGGCAGGCAAGAAATTCTTGGGGAATTATCTATCCTTAGGAAAGTTTAAAATTAGACTCCAGTTCCTTTTGGCTTGTAGTGTTTCTGCAGATAAGTCTGGAATGATTCTGATTAATTTCCTTAAAAGTTTATCTCACCTTTCTCTCTCACTGCCATTAAGAGAATTTTTTCTTTCATGTTTATTTTGTGGTGGCAGATTACTATGTGCCTTAAGAATGGTCTTCTTATATGGTACCTTGAGAGGTTTCTCTGAATCTCTTGCACTTGGATGGTCATCTCTCTGGGAAGATGTGGACAGTTTTCTTAAATGACCTCATGGAATGCTTGTTCCATGGTGATTTCATTTCCCTTTCTCCTTCAGGAATACAAATCATGTGTAGATTTGGCTTCCTGACATAGTCCCACATCTCTCAGTTGCTTTGCTCCTTCTTTTTAAGCTTTTGCTCTATGTTTCTGACAGGTTGAGTTAATTCAATACCTTAGTCTTCAGGCCCTGAGATTCCTTTCTCTGCCTAATTGGCCCTGCTACCTGTGCTTGTTAGTGTGTTCTTAATCTTTAGAATGAAGTTTGGGCTTTTTAATAACCGGCTACCTCCACTTTTACTTTTTCTACATCTTCAGTGAGTTTCACATGTAGTTTCTCTTGGCTCCTATTCATTTTTGCCATTAATCTCTAATTTCTGTAGTGTCATCTGGCAGGTCGTGCTGTGGGGTTTCCATTGTTTGTACTCTGGTAGCTGCTTTTTCGGTACTGGTTCTTTAGGATTATGAGGGTTGCCAGTATTTTTTCATTGATTTTTTTTTTCTCATTTGTGACAGGGCTGCCTCCACTTTCTATAGTTTCTCTTTCAATCTAAAGCTCTGAAGCTATTGGTTTACTCTATATTCTACAGTTCTTTCTGTGGTTCAATATATGTCACTCAGTGAGAAAGGGAGAGTCATTTACATCTGTTTCCTGCTCCACGTTGTGGCAAGTTTCTGTCATTGCAGAACTTATCACCCACTGCTAAACTTGTCAGAACAGATTTCAGTCCCCACTGCTAGTGCTCTGTGGGTAGCAAGTGAGGGGCATGGGTTTCCAGTTTGCTGACTGCAGCCTATAGCCTAGGTGCCTTCCCACTGAGAAAGTCATTGGGTGTTTTTTGTGTTGCACCCTACCTGCTCACATCACATTCTTCTCTTGAAATTGAGTGGGTTTTCTTCCATGGAGGAGGGGGCCAGCTCTACCCTGTTGGGATACAGTGCTTGATAGGGTTCTTCCTAGTCTGGCTGGTGGGATGGCCACCAGCCACTTTTGGTGCATGTCTGTCAAGTTCACTCTGCAGGCAGACCCACTCATAAGTCACCATAAGTCACCAGTCTGGTGAAAAGCTGCACTCTTCATGGCTGCCCAGCAGGGGTTTTTCTCCCATTCTGTTTGGACTGCAGTTGCTAAAAGTCCTGCACCCTTCCCTTGGATTATGCACTTTAATTAAATTTTTCTAGGGCATTATAGCTCTAAATTCATAATTAGAAAATGTGTGTGTATGTGTGTTTGCTATATTAAACAGCGAAGCAAAACAATGATAATGAACAGCAATATGTATAAATCCTATCATAAAATGCTGGTCAAAAGAAGCTAGATTCAAAAGAATACATATGATACCAGCTCAATTACATTAATTTTCTTTCTCTTTTTATTATAAAGATGTGGAGTACAATTCTGGGTTAGGTATACAAACATTGATTATGCAGGTTCCCTTGTTGATGAGGTATGCCCCTCCCTTCCCTAGCAATTTCCCTCAACTGGCAATCCCACCCCCTCCCTTGATAGTTTCCAACTACCGCCTGTCCCTTTCTTATGGTATTATAATTGTGCAAGTTTTGCTTATGAGTGAGAACATATGCTACCCTGTTCCTTGTTTCTGTGATAGATCATTGAGTATGATTGATTCTAAATCCATCCAAGTTGCTGTAAAGTCCATATGTTTGTCCTTCTTTATGGCTGCATGATATTCCATTGTGAATATGTACCACTTTTTTTATCCAGTCCAACTTCGATGGGCAACACTATTGGTTCCATGTTTTTGCTATGTGAATAGAGCTGCAAAAGTGTGGCAATTTCTAAAAGAACTAGAAATTGACCTTACATTTGACCCAGCAATTCCCCTATTGAGAATATACTCAGAGAAACTCAAATCATTTTAAAGAAAATAAAAATATTTTTGGTGTGAATCACTATATATAGGATGATGATGATGAATATGACCGACAGGAAAGAAGAGCAATAGAATTCAGGGATATTAATAAAGTTTCTTTTCTGGACCTCCTTGGGATAACTTGGAATTTTCACTTTTTTTCTAATTTGTTAAGTAGCATGTACCTGAGGTAGTGTTCTGAATATATGACTATGAAATAAAATCAATTTGATTGTTCTAAAGTCCATTTAAAAATTATTTTTCTAAATAAGAAGCAGAGCAAAAAAAAAAGTTATGAGAGAGAATTATATTTATGGAGACACAAACACTATTACTGAGTATAAGCGAGACAGGCATTTCTAAGGCAGAAAGCACAATAACTGAGGAAGCAATAATAAATTAAGTGGCATCTGAAAGCTTGCAAAGGCTAAAAAGGTAAAGATCTGACTTAACTGAGCAAATAGATATCACTATATATTGTGTAATACTTTGTCACAATTTAATTCAATGCTTATTTTATTGCACAACTCTGTACTAACCCCTAGCATAATATTGAACATTTAGCAAATACAATGGCTTAATTTTATTCCATTATTGTCAAGGGCTAGGTAATAGTTATGCTAAACATGGAAAGCAAAATTTAATCAATGTATACACTCTTGTATATTACCTAGTTTTGCATGCTTAAATTATTCTAATTAGAATGAAGTCACAATTACAATATAATCAGAACTGCTTGTTAGGACATGAACCCAATATAGACTCTGAAATAACACTAAACACATATTTGATAAAAGATACCAACAATTGTAAAATAGATTTCACAGTGATTGATGATATACAGTATATTCTTTTCCATAAAGTCTTACATTATAAAATATATGCTCAGGAGAATAAAACAGACATAACCATCATTTCTGATGAGCAATATCAATTGCCACCTCAAATCTCATATTTCTAAATCTCAACACTTTAGTACAAGTTCTTTTGTGTTTGAGGTACCAGTGTATTAATAGATCAATTACTCTCATTCAGAGATCCTGCAGCTAAATATCCTCAAGGAAATAAGCAGTACAGGGTTTTAGAAGAACCAAAGGCAACAGGATTATATAGACAAACATGAAAGATATGAAATAGCTACTTCACAAAGAATTTTCAAACATTAAAATCTCCTCTATGTAGCAAAGCTGACAAGGGATATTATACACACTGGCAAGGGATTTTACACAAACACACACACAGACAAATTAGGAATGGTCTAATTTAGGTTTTTTTGTAATTAAAGATTGACAGATCATATTTTCTAAAGATCACCACAAAAATACTTCTCCTTCAAAAAAAATGACTTAGGACATAGCTTCAATTCTATTGATAGATGCAGCTAATCCCATTCCTCTTAAATTGTTTGTGGCTTGCTTGTAACCAAGATAATGAGTGACCCAAGAGGCACTCAGTAACATTCATGTCTGAGTCATAAAGATGATACAGCTTCTGCCTTGTTCATTAGAGCACTAACACTGGAACCCTGAATTGTCATATAGGAATCTGATGGCCCTAGGGTCACTATAATGAGAAGAAGCTCAGATCACGTGGTGAGACCATATTTAGGCATTTTCATGAACAGTCCAGCTGAGATTTAGGCCAACAGTAAGCAATAACCACCACATCTGTGATCAAATATCCCTTCAGATAATTCTAGCTCCAAGCAGCCAAACTTCCACAGGCTTTAAGTCTCCTTAATAAAGCCCCAATGACTGTGGAGCAAAGACAGGCCATCTCCATTGCACTTTTTCCAAACTTTTGATGTTGGAATTGATTATGATATAAATCAAATTTAAACCACTAAGTTTTAGAGTATTCTAATATGTGGTAACAGTTACTAAAACAAGGAAACAAAAAATGTGTTAATCATGAGAATCTGTTACTCAACTCCAACTATTTTCACATAAGCTAATACAAGTTTAGCAGTATTGTCTTGTGATAGTTACTCTTTGACTATTTGTATAAGTTCATAATACCAGTTCTCAGTGAAGAATGAAGAGTTCACATGTATAGATTGTTATAAAATAAATAAGTGGAAATAATATCAAAAATGTAAGGACTGAATAGGAGTGGAGATAGAATTATCCTTGAGAAGAAATACATAAAAATGTTGTTATCTTCATTTAAGGAATGACTTTACAATCATAGAGATGTGAAAGTAAAATACTTGACATTTAAGCTAGCTAAACACAGGCTAATATAATATGTTTTCTTAAATAGAAAAATGCCTGAAATAGTGAGGTAAGGATTTGCAATTTAGTTTGTACAGTATGACTTAGACGTCTTACCTAGAAAATTTATTTGCCAAATCAAAATCATGATTTGTTTTTGATAGGCAAAAAATTGCCTTAATTTGCCAAAAGTATTTATTTTGGATCATTTATAATCTTTTGACAATTTTATTTACATATTTTTTAAAAAAGAATACCATACAAATATATAGCATTTAATGAAGAAGTTTATCAACTTTATATTCAGTGAGCTGGATATGTGCATATGCATATATACCCAAAAAACATTAAGCATAGATAACAAAGGAAATGGTAAAAATGGTAGCAAATGTCCAAAGACAGTAACATATAGTTCAATCTAGCCAAATTTTCCATGTAGAAATACAGACATAAAATTGCCAGTTTCCCAAGTTTTTTAAAAAATTCTTAAGTCAGTATTTAATTATGAAATGACCTGTTTGTTTTAATTTTGCCTCAGTTCATTAAAACAGATTGGTTTAGGTTTGTAGTGTGATTCACTGAGTCTGAGATTAAATGCAATCACCAAATGACACAGGTGATACAGTAAGAAGACAGAAAAATTAGCATAATTTGAAGGAGAAGCCCTACTTGGTTACTCTCAGATTAATAAGGTGAAGTGGTTGTTTATAAGCGAAAAAGGAAAACCTTTTCCATTTTATCATAAGCATAAAATACTAGCAGAGTATGAGTCATCAATATGAAAATGCAAATGTGGGTAAACCATGAAAATTGATTTACCACAAATCAGTAATGATGGCAGAAAGAAGGCAGAGCACAGATGAACTGTTGTAGTTGCCATTTTAAGTTAAGTATGCCAGAAAATGAGAAGAAAGGCTATCTTCCGCTAGATATTTAAGGTTACTTGCAGCAAAATACAGCTGCAGACCCCTGGGAAGTAATGCAATCCTTATGCATACTGAATATCGGTAATGCCTCATACATCTGTTAGACATTTGTATAAAATTAGTTCTACAGCCTAGGCCATTTCATCGTTATGCTTCTTTTACCTGTACATGTGTTTTGAGTGAATTTGCAAAATTTATAAGAAAATGTATTACTGCTGTAGAAGAAAATGTAGTTCTTTTGTACAAAAACTGAAGCAAATTAGCTCTCATGACCTCTGCATTTTAGGAGGTTGTAATTATGCATTTAGAAGGTTGCTAAGTGTACGATACATGAACTGCCATGATGTTGTGATGTTTTCTGCCCTAAGACCAAGAATCTGAGAGTGTAAAAGAAAAAAATCAGGACTTATAGTTTCAATTTCAATGTAAAAAAAAAAAAGTATGGAAGTTGTCATTGCCATCTTTGTAAGAAAAACGCTGAACAAATTGAAAAGCTAATGAGTTTTTTTGCACAGATCAGAAAATTGCAGTCCTTTGGATCTGGATAAACAGGTGAATACAAAAAAATAAACATGAGAGGAGTTAACTTAGAGTAGACCCTGATAGAACCATAAACAGTATCATTTAAATAGTAATTGACAAATTTCTGGAGGCTGAGTGTGGACTAGTTTGAGAATGAGAAATTAGTTGGTGCTCTGGCCAATCTTAGAGGGCCCCCTCCCCACTTTTATGGGTTTACCCTCGATGAATGTCACCAGATTCTCATAGTGAAGAGTCAAGAAACCTCACCTCATGTCTTTGCCAAAGGAGAGGACAAAAGTCACCATTTTAAAGTACACACATTTATTCTTCATTACAAAGGCTTATTTTCCATGAAAATGAATTTACCAGAGACTTATCTCACATAAGCAGAAGAGGAGTTATCTAATTCTAGCACTCTCAAGCCAGGAGTCTCACCTAAGGTTTGGGGTATTGTGGTGGAGGGTAAGAGATACTTGTGAAAGATACAGCCCAGAGAGACAGAACCACTAAAAGCCCGAGATTTTTACCATAATATTATAGAATACTTCCACCACCCACTTCTTACTTCTACAAAGAGCTCCAGTGCAGTAATAGTGAACAAGACTCAGACTCTATTGAAGAAGAAATTCTGAAAGGAACACAAAGACAGCAGGGAGGGGACAAAAATTCCAGGTAAATATGAAGTCCTTGGCACCCGTGGCTATAGCAAACATTAAATTCAGCTCAACTCCTAGCAAGACTAACATAAAACCTCACACTAAAGGCCTATTTACCTATTTCCTATTACTTAATATATAATACCAAGCTTTCAACAACAACAACAAAATTTTAAGCCACATGAAAAAGCAGGAAAATAGTCTGAAGACAAAAAGCAAGTACCAGAGTCAGATAACCAGCAGGTATCAGAATTTTCACAGGAGATTTAAAACAACGATAATTAGTATATTAAGAGCTCTAATTTTTTTAAAAAGTGGACAACATGCAGTAACAGTACTGTAATATAGACAGAAAGATAGAAACTTTTAAAAAGCATCAGTAAAAATACTTAAAATTAAAATATTAACAAAAGTGAAAAATGTTTTGAATGTGCTCATCAACAAACTGGTTATGACTGAAAAAGAATTGGTGATTATGAAGACATATTAGTTGAAACTTCCTAAATAGACATATTTAGAAAAACATTTAAAATAAAACTATAATATTCTAGAACTTTTGGAGATACTCAAATGTTACAATAACTGCACAGTCAGATTGACAGAGAAAAAAGTGAGAAAAAAGAAAAGAAATATTTGAATAAATAATGGTGGAGAATATTCCAAAATTGATGAGACAGAAAACCACAGGACACTGAGAGCAAGATGGTGTTGGATCAGGTCAGAATGAGTCTCTGCATGGGTGAGAACACAAAAAAGCTAATCTGTGTCTGTGTGTGCAAGTGGGTGAGCGTCTGTTCAACTGAGGGTATCCACAGGATCAAGCACCTGGAGCCACTTGCAAAAACAGCTATAATTTGCCACTGCTCTGAATTCAGCACCTGCTGCATACAGAAAGATCCACCATCCCTGGGGCATCTCTCAGGAAATGACAGAATAGATCTGCTGTTACCTGGCCCACACCACCACCTGCGGCAAGAGGCCAGGCATGGGCAGCAGGCACTGTGGAGAAAGCACAGGGAGGAAATCTGGAGCTGAGTCCCACTGGAGGAACAAAACATGGATTGCCACCATGTTCTCCGTCCCAGACTGGGCAGAGTCCTGCCTTATCTTGTCCAATTCTGAGCTGCCTGTATCTTGAGCAACCTGCATTCTGAGACCAATGGGTGATCTCTGCACCCTTCTGAAATCGACCATAATTTTCCCAGAGAGGATACTCCATGTGCAGAATACCAGAGAGATAGACGCCCTGCTCCCACACTGGGCCAAACACAGACATGTGCAATTGGAGCAGGAGGCCTAGGCAGAAATTTTTGGAGCTTTTCCAGGGAAAATCTGCTAGTGTGAGCTGAATGCTGAAGCGAGGTCCATGGTGGGAATGCAGGGAGGGAGTCTGAGGCAGACTACCAAGGAAGCAGTGAGAAGAGCCCACCTCAAGCCTGGACGGGTAACTGCTGGGAAGGGAGCAATAGATCCCGGCAGAGAAACTGAGCAGATTCTCTAATGCCTGGTCAGAGAAGTGCTCCAGAGTGGCCTCTGCGGAACAGTAGTACTGCATCTTGAGACCAGGTGATGATCTCTGTGTTACGTTGGGGCTGCTCTTTGTGACCTCAAAGAACATTGTCTCCAGTGCACAAGCTCTGGTGGGTAACAACAGTGCAGAACCCCAGAAGGTCCACCCTCCACCCTGAGCCACCTGCTGGGTGATAAACACAGACAGTGAAACTGACATAGAAGGAGGCTGGTGGTGATATTGGTTTATTTGCTTGATTATCTCATTTGGTTGCTTTGTTGATTGGTTGGTCTTCTCTTTTCTTTCCTTCTTCTATTACTCTTTTTTGCTCTTTCTCTATTTTTTTATGTATTTTATTTCTTTTTTCTTTTTCTATTTTTCATTCTACTTGTTCTTTCTCCTCCTTTCCTTTTTTTCTCTCCTCCTCTCTCTTTTCCATCTTATACCCTGTCTTGGACTCCGGGGCTATACAAGCATACTCACGGTAAGGTCATATTGTGCAGGTACACAGAGCAAGTCCCAGTTGGCCTGTTCATCAGATGGCAAACATTATGACCTTTCAACAGGTTCCAAATCATTGAAGTCCCCCTCAGCCCCTAGTAAGTGTTCAAAATTGTAAAGAGACAGCACAATGCCCCACCCCCAGCCCTACTTCATAATTGAACAAACCTGGGGCCCTGGCTCAAGAAAGGAAAAAAGGTAGAGCAAATATCAGAAGTGACTGCTTCTCCATTTTCCACTGAGAAACGGAATTGAAGAAAAAGATAGGAGAACTGCTACAAATGAAGAAAAACCAGTGAAGAACTGCTGGTAATCAGAGCCCCAACCAAGGGTCAGTGCAAGAAAGAACAGCACAAACAATGGCTATCTTCGACAATGACAATACTCAGAAGGTACTTACAGAGATCAGAGAATCATTAGATAGAATGAATAAAAATCAACAGAGTTGAACAAACTCAAGAAAACATACTTAGAAATAACAGAAATGAAGAACTACATCCAAGAAATAAATGACAGACAAGCATGGGATGCAGAATTGACCAAGCAGAAGAAAGAAACTCAGAGCCAGAAGACCAAAACTCTCCAGGAGATGTGCGATTTTATGAAGAAACCAAACCTATGTCTGATCAGAATACCAGAAGCAGAAAGAGGAAAAGAAAATACCCTGCAACAAACATTCCATGTGGTCATTCAAGAAAACTTCCCCCATCTGTCCAGAGAGATGATTATATGAGCCCAAGAGATTCAGAGAACCTCTGCAAGACATCTTATGAGAAGACCAACCACTACACACATAATTTGCTTACACAAAATAGGCTAAAAGAAAAAAATACTAAAGGTAACAAAGAAAAAATGCCAGACTACCTACGAGGGGAGACCAATCAGAACTGTAGCAGACTTATCAGCACAAACACTAAAATGCAGAAGGAATTGGATCCCAAATTTTAATGTTCTCAGAGATAAACAATTTCAAACAAGAATTTTCTACCCAGCTAGGTTAAGCTCCATCAGTGAGGGAGTATTAAAATCCTTCCCAGACATCTGATCCCTAAGAGAACATGCTGCTTCGAAAGCAGCTCTGCAGGAGATGCTTAAAAAGATGCTGTGCACAGAAGAAAAAAGAAACAAAAAAAAAGACCATATTCTCCACAAGATCACAAACAAGCACAGAAGCAGCAGAACACACTACATTACCCATAAAAATGAAAACAGACCCATATATGAACACAAAAGCTAAATGAAAGCAAATAGCCTCATAAGATCATTATGATAGGGACAAACTCTCACACTTCAATAATCAGTTTGAATGTGAAAGGACTAAATCCACCACTGAAAAGGCATAAAATAGCAAACTGAATAAAAACACATTATTCAGTAATTTTTTGTCTCTAGGAAACTCATTTCACAATAAAGGACATCTACAGATGTCCTTAATGTTAGAAGATGCAAAATTAATTATCAGGTGAATGGATCACAGAAAAAGGAAGGAGTTGCAATCTTGATATCAGACAAAACAACCTTTAAGATATCAAAACTTTATAAAGATAAGGAAGCACACTACATAATGATAAAAGGTTTGATCCATCAACAAGAAATATCTATCATAAACATATATGCACCCAACACAGAAGCACCAGTTTTTATAAAGCATCTACTAAGTAAACTTGAAAAGATTTTGACTATAACACTATCATAGCTAGAGTCTTACATACCCCCACTAACATCCCCAGATAGATCACTGAGGCAAAAAATCAACAGAGATCCAGAACCACAACTTGACACTTGACCAAATGGAATTAGTAGTTACCTACAGAACAGTCCACCCAACAACTGCAGAATATATATTCTACTCATCACCATATGGAATATACTCCAAGAGCAACCACATCGTCAGCCATATATCAAGCATAAACAAGTTTCACAAGATTGAAATTCTGTCATGTACCTTGTCAGACCACAGTGTGATAAAAATAAATATCAACACCAACAAAATTAACCCAAAATTCACAAAGACATGGACACTAAACAGCATGATGCTCAATAACTCCTGGATCAAGAAAGGAATCAAAACAGAAATTAAAAGATTCCCGGAAACAAATGAAAATGACAACCCATCTTACCAAAACATCAGGGATGCCAGGAAAGCATTACTGAGAGAGGAATGTATGTTTCTCCAAACACACATCAAGAAAATAGAAAAAGAACAAGTTGATAGCTCAACAAATCACCTAAAGAAGCTGGAAAGGCAAGACTCTAACTTCAGCAGAAGAATCCAGATCACCAAAGTAAAAGCCCAAATATGAAACATAGAAGACAAAATACCAGAGGAAAAAATCAACAAAACAAAAAGCTGGTTCTTCAAAAGGTTAAACAAGATTGATGGACTTCTGGTCAGAATGACCAAGAAAAAGAGAGAAAAGGCCAAAATAAACACAACCAGAAACACAAAAGATCAAGTCACAACTGACCCTGAAGAATAAAAACAATTATCAGAGATTACTACGCACATTTGTATGGAAGCAAACTTGATAACCTAAGTAAAATGGAGGAGTTTCTGACATCGCACAGTCTCCCAAGGGTGAAACAAGAAGAAATTGAGATTCTAAATAGTCCAATAACAACTCAGGAAATTGACTGTATCATAAGAAAACTACCTACAAAAAAAGTCTTGGACCAGATGACTTTCCTATGGAATACTACAAAACATACAATGAGGAGCTACTACCAATACTTTTGAAATTATTCCAGGCAATTGAAAAAGAAAGAACTCTCCCCAAATTATTTTATGAAGCTAACATCACATTGATACTCAAGCGGTATAAAGATCCAACTAAGAAAGAGAACTGCAGGCCAATATTCTGATGAACATACATGCAAAAATACTCAACAAGACTCTAGCAGATTGGATCCAACAACACATCTCAAAAAACATTCGGCATGAATAAGTAGGCTTCATCCCCAGGATGCAGTGCTGGTTCAACATTTGCAAGACCATAAATGTAATTAAATACATCAACAGATGTAAAAACAAGACCCACATGATTATATCATTAGATGCAGAAAAAAGTTTTTGATAAAATCCAGCATCCCTTCTTGCTAAAACCCCTTGAACACCTAGGTATAGAGGGAACATACCTCAAAATAGTAAGACCCATCTATGATAAACCCACAGCCAACATATTGCTAACCAGACAGAAACTGGAAGTATTTCCCTGAAAACCGGCACAAGACAAGTCTGCCCTCTCTCACCCCTCCTGTTCAACACAGGGTTGGAAGTCCTAGCTAAAGCAATCAGACAAGAGAAGGAAATCAGGGATATCCAAATTGGAAAAAAAGAAGTCAAGTTATCCCTCTTTGCTGATATGATCCTATACCTTGAAAATCCAAGAGACTCTGCCAAAAATTTCTTACACAGATAAAGGACTTTGGCAAAGTCTCGGGGTACAAAATAAACGTGCAAAAGACAGTCACATTCTTATACATCAAAAACAGGCAGAGAACCAAATAAAAAACAAACTTCCATTCACAATAGCAACAACAAAAAATGAAACAACTCAGCTTCTTTCTATCCAGAGAAGTGAAAGACCTCTACAACAAAAACTCCAAAACACTGCGCAAATAAGTCAAAGATGACACACACAAATGGAAAAAAATATTACACACTCATGGATTGGAAACATCAACATTGTTAAGATGTCCATCCTACCAAAGGCAATCTACAGATTCAATGCTATACCCATTAAATTACCAACATCATTCTTCTCAGACCTGGAAACAACAACATAGAAATTCATATGAAAACATAAACAACCATGGACAGTCAAAATAATCCTCAGAAAAAGAAATAAAGTAGGAGGTATCACACTTTCAGATTTTAAATTTTATTTTGAGGTGACAATTAAAATAACCTGGTATTGGTACAAGAACAGGCATACAGCCCAATGGAACAGGGTAGACATTCTGGAAACAAAACCTCAATTTCTCAACCAATTCATCTTTGACAAAGCCTCCAGTAACAACCACTGGGGAGAGTAGAATTTATTCAGTAAAAGGTGCTGGGAAAACTGACTGACCACATGCAGAAGAATGAAACAAGATCCCTACCTATCACCATACATAAAAATTTGCTCCAAATGGATCAAAGACCTAAACATAAAACCTCAAACATTAAGAATATTAGAAAAAGCAAGAGACACCCCTACAGGAATAGGCAACCAATTCCTGATCAAAACCTCAAAAGCCCATGCCATAAGAGATAAGATTGGCAAGTGGAACCTCATCAAACTGAAAATCTTCTGCAAAGCAAAAGAAACCATCAAGAGAGCAGTGAAGCAGCCCACAGGATGGGAAAAAAATATTTGCCAACTGTAAATCTGAAAAAGGCCTGACATAGTAGATCTATAAGAAACTCAAATACGCCGAAAGGAAAAGACAAATAGCCCCATTAAAAAGTGAACAAAAGACATGAATAAATATCTCTCAAAAAGGATATATGATCAGTCAACAGACACTTGAAAAATTGCTCAGCCTTACTAATCATGAGAAAAATGCAAATCAAAACCACACTGAGATACAGTCTAACTCCAGTAAGAATGACCATCATTAATAAAACAAACAACAACAGATGCTGATCAGGATGTGGAGAAAAGGGAATGCTTCTACACTGTTGGTGGGAATGCAAACTAGTAAACCCTCTATGGAAAACAGTGTGATGATCCCTAAAAGAACTAGAAATTGACCTTCCATATGACCCAGCAATCCCACTTCTGGGAATATACCCAGAAGAACTTAAATCACTCTACAAAGGATACCTGCAAATATATGTTTATTGCAGCACTATTCACAATAGTAAAAGCATGGAACTAACCATGCTGCTCATTGAAACTGGACTGGATTAAGAAAATGTGAACAAATACACCATGGAATATCATGCGACCATAAAAAAGAGCAAAATTACGAACTTTGCAGCAACTTGGATGGATTTAGAGTCTATCATACTTAGTGATCTATCACAGAAGCAAAGAACTGAGTACCACATGTTCTCATGCATAAGCAGACCCTGAACATTTACCATAACACAATAAGAAAGGGATTGCCAATAGCAGGATACTGCCAGGAGAGGGAGGGGAGGACACATGACATTAATAAGAGTAACTGATCTCAAACCAGGTGAAGTGGGGACCAAAGGGAGGCCCAAACTTTACCTGTATGATGACCACTTGTATACCTAAATCTGAATTGTACCCCAGATCTTTAAAATAAAAACAAATTTTTAAATAGTCAGTTATTTCTTACCCAAGAATTTTTTCAGCATGCACGTTTGTATTTTCTCTTGAACGTCAATGGAAACATCTAAGGATTCTCTCAACTTTATTCAAAAACAATTTTGCAATAACCTTTCTTGCTTCCAAAAATAAATAAATACACAAATAAACAAATATATAAATAAATAAGTTAATGAATGTTAAAAGAAAAAAAAAGAAACCACAGATCCAGAAAGCTACAAAAATAAATAAATAAACCCAAGTAGGATAAATACACACACACACACACACACACACACACACACACACACACACACATACACACACACACACGCACAGAGAGACCATGAAAACAAGAAGCATGTGGAGTGAAATATATAACGCATAGAAAGAAAAAAGTAAAAACCAACCTAGAATTTTGCATTTCACAAAACTATCCTTCCATATTGAAGAATAAATACTTTCTGAAACAAAAACTCAACTTTATTATCACAGACCACTTATGCCAGAAATATTAAAATGTTTTCTTCAAGAGAAGAAAGAATATGTCAGAACTCACAATTACATAAAAGTTGGAAAATCAGTGGAGAAGTGAAAGTAAAATAAAGCATTTTTTAATTCTGAACAAAGCTAAAAGGTAGGTATTTTTGAACTAACATTAGCAATTAATACTTTGATTATGACATATAGATAAGAAAAATGAATGACTTTATTTAATGGATAAGAGGAAGGAAGGAGAAATACTCTAAGTTACCTGAACAACTGGAAAAGGGTATATTGTTATTTAAAAGTGTACTTGACTTAGTTATAAGTGTATGTAGCAAACTCAAGGATAACCTTTCTTTAAAGTATAATTTACAGGTCTGAAGGAAATAAAATTAAATTATTTAAACTTCAGTGAAAACCAGGGAAGGTATAAATAGAGAGGAAAAAAGGGATAAACAGTATGCAAGAAATTTTTAAAAGCTACAAACATATTAGATACTAATGAAATAAATCAATACTCACTTTAAATGTGATTTAAATAAATCAATTAACAGATAGAATTTTTTGAATGTGAATATAAATGAAATCCCATCTATCTTTTGCCTACGATAAATCAACTTTAGATGATAAGACACACATAGGTTAAAAGTAAAGAGATGAAGAACAACATAGATGCTATTACTAATAAAAGAAAGCTGGAACAGCTTTATTCATTTCAGACTAAACAGAACAAAGAAAAATTATCATAGATAAAGAGGTACATTACATAACAATAACATGTTTAACTCTTCAAGAAGATATTAATATCTTTAAAGTATGCACCTAACAATAGAGTGTCAAAATACATGAGACAGAAACTGATAATTACAAGGTGAAACAGACAAATGTATTATTATTGATATAGATTTCAATTCTTTTTTGGTCATTGATAGATCAAGCAGGGAGAAAATCAGTAAGGATACAGTTAACCTAAAAAGCATTATCAATCACTTGATCCAACTGATATTTATAGATATTTATAGAATATACTGTTTTCTCAATTGTACAAGAAACATTCTCCATGATAGACAACATTCTGGGCCATTAACCACACTTTTATAAAAAGAACAAAACATGAAAGAACAGAAATCATGCAAAATATGTTCTCAAACACAGGATATTAAACTAAAAATCAATATCAAAATGATTATGGAAAAATCTCAAAACATTGGAAATTAAGCAACATACTTATAAGAGTACAAGGGTCATAAAATTATCTAGATAGATTTTAAAATATTTCAAAGTCAATAAATATGCAACTTACCAAAATTTGTAGGATGAAGTGAAAATAGTGCTTAGAGGAATATCTACAACATTACATCCATATATTAGGGGAAAAAGAGACCTAAGATTACTAATCTAAGTTTCTACCTTGGAAAATTAGAGTAAAAAGAGAAATTCAAGCCCAAAGTAAATAAATGAATATTTGAGCAGAAATCGATGTAATTTAAAAGAACAATACATAAAATAAAACAGAAAGTTAGTTCTCTCAAAATGTCAATAAAATTTAAAAATATCTAGGCAGACTAACCAAGTTAATTTTAAAAAGTGAGTGTGTGAGAGAGAAAGAAGAGAGAGAGAGAGAGAGAGAGAGGGAGAGAGAGAGAGAGAGAATATACGAGAAAAAGCATACAGAATGGAAATACGTCTTTGCTCACAGATGACCTGATTGTCTATGGAGAAAATCTCAAAGAATCAAAAAAATGAAACTAATAAACAATTATAGCAAGACTGTAGGAAACAAGGTTATATAAAAGAAAATTGCTTTTTCATATGCCAGCAAAGAATAATTTGAACTGTAAACAAACATTTAAAATAGCACCCCAAAAACATTGAATGCTTTTGTAACAAATTAACACAATATGCATAGGATGTGTATGTGGAAAAACAGAACACTGACAAAATAAATCGAGAATATCTAAATAAATGGAGGGATATTATTTTCTGGACTGTAAGATTCAAATTTATTAAGATGTCAGTCCTTTTCCACTTGATTTACAGATTCAATGCAATTCCAGTCAAATATGTGTATATATGTTTACATACAGTTTATACATATAATCATGTATCTCAAAATGATCAACTGATTCTAAAATATGGAAAGTGCCCATAACAGACAATATGATACTGAAAAAGTAAAACAAAATTTGAAGACTGCTTACCCAATTTCAAGACTTAAAATAAAGCTACAATAATGAAGACAGTGTAATGTTAATGAAAGAACAGATATGTACACTAGTGGAACAGAATATAAAGCCCCAAAATAGACACACAAATATTGTCAAACTGATGTTTGATGAAAAGGCAAGGTAATTCAATGGAATAAAGATAATATTTTTAACTATATAAATGTAAAACAAAAACCTGATACCCTTCATAAAAATTCACTCAAAGTAATCACACAGCAAAATATAAAACAAAAACCTATAGCACTTTAAGAAGAAAGCAAAAGAAGATCTAAGTGATTTTTGGTCTAGAAATGACTTTTTGTTAACAATAGCAAAAATTCATGAAGAAATTAATAAACTGGATAGTTTCTTATGAAGGTAAGCATAGACATACTATACAATCCAGCAATCATGTCCCTGGTATTTACTCAACGAATTACAAAACTTATGGCCACATAAAAATGTACATAGAAATGTTTAAGGTAGTATTATACATAATCTCCAAAACCTGAAAGCAGCCAAGATGTCCTTCAACAGACAATGAATGTACAATGTGTGGTATATACATACAATTAGACATTATTACTTAGTAATAAAAATAAATGAGTTATCAAGTTATAAAAATACTTGGAGGTACCTTAAATGAATATTGCTAAATGAAAAAAGCCAGTCTGAAAAGAGTACATGCTATATAATTTCAGATATATAACATTTTGAAAGGCCTAATAATGGAGAAAATAAAAACATCAGTCATTGCCAGGGATTTGAGAGGGTGAGAAGTCAGAATAGGTGAGGCGCAAGGGTTATTAGGGAGATGCAAGGGTTGTTAGGGTGGTGAAATTTTTCTTTTGGGGTTTTTTTTGTTTTTTGTTTTGATACTGTGATTATGGATACACAACATTTGGCACTTGTAAAAACCCAAAGAAGTTTACAGCGCAAATAATTATTCTTAATATATGCAGATTTACAATAATCATGTAAGAGGTTGTGGGATTCCAGGAAGGAATGCAAACTGTGAAAACAGGATCTGACTATATTACAAATGTGTGAACCAACTTCAGTTAAGAGGTTGAGTATAAAATGTGCTGACTTAAGTTACTTTAAAAGTGAGGAGAGTGTGTAAAACTAAGTACGTAAAACTGTCTTTTAATTGAAAAAATGGTTTCACATAGTAACTACTGCATATGTGCACTGAAACTGAACAATTAAGTAAACAGCACATGCTGAATGCTAACCACTCTGACTACTGTATTCATGAAGACAAGATTGGCTTTTGAAAAGCACTATGTAGTCATACATGGTAAAGTTAGTAAAGATTTAAAAATCTCTGTTGACTTGCAAAACTGCTCAAGATTTAAAGTGAAAAATGCAGTTTAAAAATAGCTTGTTTCATATGGAATTCAATTCAGGGTAAACCTAATTTTATATATTTAAACCCCTAAATATTAACAGATGTAGATTATGTGTTATGTTCACTTTTTTTTTTTACAAATGCGTGTTCATATTATTTTAGATCTTCATGTCATGTAAAGAACCATTTTCATATTTATTGTGTTGTATCATTATGTATGTATAGTTTTTGTTTGTAGAGACAGTAGAGTAGATCATGGAAATCAACGTTCTTACCAGGAAAAGCTAGAGAAGCCAGCTTTCATATATGCAGAGTGTGTGTGTGCATGTGTGTTTGTGTGTGTTTGTGTGTGTATGTGTGTGTGTCTGCAAATGCATATGTGTACACATTGGAAAACTGATGAGTCAAATAAAGCACGAAGGCCCAATATACCGTTAAGAAATGAACCAAGGAGACATAAGTATTCTGCACATAGCTTTTCAAGAGATTAGCCCTATTCTTTCCAGAGACACAGTAGAAGAATCCGAATGGAGAGCCTGAGAATAGAGCTACTGTTAAGAGATTGTGAATCCATCAGAAACTGGCAAATTTATGAGACTGAGAAAAGAAAATTGAGTCTGAGAGTTACAAAGGCAACCGGGATTTAGAAGAACATGCTTAAGATAATATTATAGGCTATACTGTGTCCTCTCAAAATTCATTTGTTGAAGTATTAATCCCCAGTACATCAGGATATGACTGTATTTAGAGATAGGACCTTCAAAAAGACAATTGCTGTAAAATGAGGTCATATGTATGAATCCTAATCCAATATTATTGGCATACTTATAA
Organism: Tarsius wallacei; assembly: GCA_963574415.1. Classification (NCBI taxonomy): domain Eukaryota; kingdom Metazoa; phylum Chordata; class Mammalia; order Primates; family Tarsiidae; genus Tarsius; species Tarsius wallacei. The sequence goes on along the minus strand of CAUYQG010079124.1, from coordinate 12,013 downwards.
GAAAAGGATTAGCACACAGGAAGACACAGAGGGAAGGCCATAGAGATAAAGAAAGAAAGAGAGAGACACAGAGAGAGAGAGAGAGAGAGAGAGAGAGAGAGAGAGAGAGAGAGAAAGCTATCCCTAAGCCAAGGAGAGAGACCTCAGTAGAAACCAACCCTGCTAACAGTTGGATCTCAGACTTTTTGGCCTCCAAACTGCAAAGAAATTATGGCAGCCCTAGCAAATGAATACAAATTTTAATGAGAAGGGACACACAAAAGTTTAGCCCAACACTGTGCTAACTTTTTTCTCAATGCATTTCTCAAATTATTGAATTGTAAGAGTATAAGAAAAATAAGTAAAGCTGAAAATTGGTGAAGAGAAGAATGAAAATGCCAAACAACTCATGGCCCTGAATCTCAGATTCTATACCCTAGAATCCGATACAAACCAGAATTGAAAAGAGTCCTATCAAAACCATAACCTCCTAGGCTCAACACTGACTGAGATCATAACAAAGTGGTTTGTCACACTTTATCTGCTTACTCATTGCAAGGTGAACCCTCTCTGGTGGAAGATTACATTATCCATGACCTAAGTAATCCACCATACACAATACTGAGCATATAAATAATTCTTTCCAGTCATATGAAGAGAAAGAACAAAGAGAAAATTATATCTTAGAAACAGACCCACAGATGGTTTACATGTTGGAGCTATGAAAAACAACTTTAAAATTGTAATGGTTAATATGTTCAAAAGAATAAAGGGAAAGTGATATAGTTTCTCTGACTTTGAGAAATGTTTAACTGTGAATACCAAAGAATTTTCTGTCAAATTGATATAGAATTTATGGGAAATATAGAAGTTAAACATGAGAGACCAAGATCTCTAGTGGTTTCTGGCACCAAATACATAGTGTCTTTTCTAATACCAATTATTTGACATCAACTAGACATACAGTAATTTAATTCTATTCTGACACTAAAAGCACATGGATGAAAGTGGTATGTGAAACTTCCATGTTCTCTTAGAACACTTTGATATGCTCACCGACCCAGAAACTCTCCAAACCTTGTAGTTTAGGGTTTTTTATGGAGGTTTAAGTGGGCATGACTGATTGAATTATGTGATTAAATTCAGTCTCCAACTCCTTTCTCTCCCCAGATTTGGGAGGTTGGAGTTGAAAGTTCTGAGTGTCTAATTACCTGGTTGGGGTTTCCAGCAGACAGTCCTCATCCTGACGCTATCAAGGGACCAGTCAAAAGTTACCTCACTGGTATAAATTTAGGCATATTTTTAAAGAGATCCTATAAAAATAAAAAGACAATCCTATCACTTAGGAGAGTCCAAGGAATTTAGGAAATCTGTACCAGGAATTAGGAACAAAATATCAAATAAAGTTTTTATTATGCCACACAAAAATGTTAGCGTATACATCTAGAATAATAAAATTGCTGTTAATTGACAATGGAAAAAGTTCAGGTAGCTTAGTTTTGAGGGAAAATAATAAGAGTTTAGTTTTGAATATGTTAAAAGTGAAATTCTAACTAGTTACCTAAGAGAAAATGTTGAATAGCTATGTCAAGTACCAACAACTAAAATTTGATTAAAAATTTAGCACATTTAATAATATAAAACCAAATAATACATCTTTATTAATAATAAGCTCATGCTAATAATGTAGAAAAACAATAGAAAATTAATACAAATATGTTAACCTACGGTTCATAGAAAAATCACAAAAGCATAATCAGCCTGTTGAATAACACGGTGATGAGTCAAATTAAATAAAATGTGATTTTGTCTCCACACACATATTAATTAGTGTTAATACTGGCAAAGGTGAGACAGTTAAAATAATAGCATAAATGTGAAATGTGTAGAGTGGTATAGGTAGCACTAGTAAAATTTTTCTGAAAAGGAATTCATGATATGTTCCTTTCCATGTAGTAGCTTAATTTTATACATTTACTCTAAAACAATATTTTGTAGAAGCCTACATTTGGAACACATTTTTTTTTCTCTTCCCCCTTTTCTTCTAAATGGCTTACTAGAATTGAAAGAACCTATAATTATCTTGAGGACAAGAACAGTGTCTTATTTTTGCCCCCCAGCTTGGGTATTATTAAACCTTGCCCAAATCTATTGGAATTTACTAAAATCCTATGCCGTGAATATAGTGGCTAGGCTAAATAAATGGTTCTTAACTGTAAAAGCAAAATAAAACAATGTGCATTCATTTTCTGAGACAATTGATACAAATTACCAAAAACTTGATGACCTAGACGACAGATAGGTCTTTTCTCCTGTTGCGGGAAAATAGAGAAACCATGAAACAGAGGCAACTTCAGGAAACAGCGTTTATTTGGCACCAGTGCTACTCAGCAAGCTAACACTCCAAGATTGAGCACCCTGAGAAAGAAGTAGAGGATTTTTATAGACAGAGTTCAGATGGGAGAAGGGGACAGATTTTATGGTTATACATATTTTTAACATTTGTAAGGTTCTAATCAGCAGAAACAGAACTTCAGATAACAAGCTGTTTTTTTGGATAGATATGACAAGCAATAATGCAACAAAGGGGAGAGGATGAGGGGGCAATACAATGAACTGATTGCTTATCTTGTGTTTATAGGAAAAGAGCTTGAGGTTATCTGTTTTATGTATAGCAGATTTATAGCTAGTAATTTGACTTTATAAGAATAATTTTTAACTACTTTCAGCCCCTTGCTGTCACATTCCCCCCTTTGATGCTCAACCCTGTACGGGTTAAAAAACATCATTTCCGATTTGATGTCTTCACATTATATGAGCCACAGTTTTTTGTTCAACAACTGCTTCTAAACTTGGAGATGGAGTTTATAATTATTGGGGCTATGCAAGGGAGGATAAGACAGGATCCCAATAGTAGAGCTACAGATCCAATGATATACTCAAATCCTCCCAGACCTGAGAACAGGTTTTCAAACCAATTGCCAACTTTTAGGCCATGCCATTTTTGTACTGGGACTTGGGCAAGCTTTCTAATATTGGTGGCTATAACAGTTATAGCCTTATTATTATCTATTTGCAGGCAGCAGTCAGAGCTGTTTAACTTACTACATATTCCTCCCTCTTCTACTAGCAGGTAGTCTAAAGCTAAATGGTTTTGGTAAATGGAGGTGTGCATTTGAGCTTTTTGTTGAGTTTCAAGCTTGAAAACCATGGCTGTTGGTTAGTTATAATTTCTAAGACAGCTTGTAATCTAATGATGCAATTTAGCATATATATAGGCATACGGTATCCCCAACTGCCATCTTGTGCCCATGTAGTAGGGCCAAAAGTATTTATAATTCCTTGGGGTGGCCATTCATCATCTTTCTAAACCTGAGGTCCTCCTACATTAAGAGTTTGATCAAGTGATGGAGCAACTCATGTCTTAAGGCTTTCATAGAAGGGAATACCCAATGTATCTCCCTTTGGGTTAGGCAAAAGAAAAAAAATCTGGCCGAATTATTCCTGTTGTACATGTGCCTTCCCATAGCACTAGGAGTTGGGTATATGCAATTTTTCTGCATATCCCAAACAGCCCTTTGGGGGCTTTCCAGATGTCTGGATGCATGGAAGACAGATTGGCCCAGGTTTGGCATTTAACAGGGATACCTTGAAATGGGTTAGCTTGTCCAGAGAATAGAACTTTACAGTTGCTTACAGTTTGGGTAACAATAGTGCAGTAAGAAGATCTAGTTGCATAAACAGGTGTCCAATAACAAGCAGGCCTTGTTGGCCACCGGGTTTGGTGAGTTGAGTTCCCAGATTGTATTCTTTTACAAGGAGTTTCTCCTATCCATTGAGTATAAGCAGAGTCAGCTCTGCTTAAGCAGTCTTCCCCAATTACTTTTGAGGAAAGGACCCATTTTTGAGGTAGCCTATCTGTTCTAATAGTTATAGAACTATTCAATTGAAGGAGCTGGTAAGCATCAAGACAAGTTCCCTTCCAAGGCCACTCTTCAGTCATTAGGACTCCTCCACATACCCTACAATTGGTGACACCTTGTGTCTGAGCTATGTTTTCAGCCAAATTTATAAACAGATTTTAGCCTACTTCCTCGTGGTTAAGGAAAGGGGGTTAACTTTGGTTGTTGGGTAGCTGGGGGAGTTATAAATTATACAACTTCTTTGAACAGTTCCTCGGCTTTGGGTATAGGGGTGAGATCCCAACAAACACAATTTGTGTTTCCAAGGGTGCTACAGGCTATAACACCAACTCCGGTGTACTGGTAGCTTTGTTTTGACAATCCAGTAAAGCACAACTGGCCATCATGGGTACAAATATGTTTGTCAGTATAACAAATTTCTGACTGGGATGAATAATGATGGAAAACTTTTATGTCCAGCCAGATAGTTTTTATACATTTAGATGCTGGGTGCTTGGGGAAAGTGAGAGACACCCAAATTAGATAGATGTACACAAAAGAGCAAGAAAGCTTCCCATTATAAGAAGAAACAGAAATGCTAGTGAGACTTTTTCCCAACAAGTCCAACTTGTAGGGGCTGATTCTTCCAGTTCTACAGCAAACAGAATAACAAGTACAGATACTGACAAAGCATAGGCATGTAGTTTTTAGAAACAATGGTTTACTTCTAAGGTATTGATTCCGTTGAATCCTCAAATTTCTGCCCTGTGTAGATCAGCCAGTGTCAAGTGTGTGACTGAAGCAAGACCAATGGATCCCCAAGTTTCAGCCATGGGTAGAGTAGCCAGCCCAGGAGTGACTAGAGTGGGGCTTGGGGCATCTGTTTTGGGTTGTCCACCGGCTTTGGTAGCCCTCCAGAGAGTCAGCTTAAGGGGAGTTGACTGGTGCACTCCCAGTCTTGGGAGGCTGGCTTAACTCTGCTGTAATGGATCCAGGGAATTATTTAGGCTACCTTGATTAGTTGTGATTTTAAGGTTCAGTTCATCCATTTCACCTTTCCCAAGCATTGTGGCCTATAACCTGTATGGAGTTTCTATTTGATTTGTAGTCCTTTTGTCACCAATTGTACTATCTCGGCTACAAATGCCACTCCGTTGTCTGACCCTATAGTCGAGAGTCCAAATTGAGGAATGATTTCCTTTAACAGGAGTCGGGCCACTTCAGTGGCTTTCTCTGTCCTTTTTGGAAAGGCTTCAATTCATTCCAAAAAACACACATAAAAACAAGGTGGTACTTGTGGCCTTGGCATCATGGGAGTTCAGTAAAGTCCACGATAAGATTCTCAACTGGGCTCGGTGGCTCAGCCTGTAATCCCATGCCTTGGGAGGCTGAGGTGAGTGGATTGCCTGAGCCCGCAGGTTCGAGACCCGCCTGGGCAGGCGAAACCTCAACTCTACAATAAATCAAAAAAAATTAGCCGGGCGTGGTAGCGCACGCCTGTAGTTCCGGCTACTCAGAAGGCTGAGGTGGAAGGATCTCCGGAGCCCAGCAGGTCGAGCGCTCCAGTCTGGGCGACGGAGTGGGACGCCAACTCAAAAAAAAAAAAAAAAAAAGATTCTCAAAGGGTGCTCCCCCACATACTGTACTCCGGGGGAGACTTTGGGTCCCTGTCATGGGTTATTTTGAGCAAAAATTGCACATCATTCACAGATTACCCATGCTATGCTGGAAAGTCAGGGGACATAGAAGTACAGACAGGGTATTTTCAAGAGTGGTCTGTCCGTTGTGTGAACCTTGGTAAAACTGCCTGACAAATGCTGGAGCTAATGATTCTGGAATTGCTATTCGGCTATCTTGAAATTTCCACCATCCAGTTTGCAAGTAGTGTCCCATTTCGGTTTTGAACCACGTTTTTTCATTTGGAGTGTAGAAGGCCTCCAGTCTGTCAGAGGGCTAGGAAGTAGCGCCACAGTTATTGCAGTCATTTTGACAGTTTCTTTTGTTGCTGCAAGCTTTGGCAATTATTACATCTCCCTTTTGATGCTCTGGCCAATGTATGACTGCTACCTCTTTTGGTGCCCATACAGTGTCCAGTAGCTCTAGAATTTCCTTGCCATATTTTATGTCTTTTCCTTCTGACATTGCTAAACCTCTTTGTATAAGGCTCCATGCACACATAAGGCAATAAAAGCATACTTGGAATCTGTATAGTATTAGCGCGTAGCCCTGTGGCTAGCTGGAAGGCTCAGGTGAGTGCAATGAGTTCTGCTTTTTGAGCTGAAGTCCCTATCAGCAGAGTTTCCACCTCGACTGTAGAGTTTAAAGTTACTACCAAATAGCCAATGAAGCATTCTCCCCCTCATATGAAGCTGCTTCCATCAGTGAAGTACTCGACTTCAGGGTCCCCTAGGGATTGGTCCATTAAGTCGGAACAACTAGAGAACACTTCATTCATTACCTTAATGCAATCATGGTCTGGCTATCCTGGCTCTACAAGTAGTAAAGTTGCCAGGTTTGGGATTTTTACTACCGCTAGGCAAATGTGTGAGTTTTCACAGAGCATTCCCTGATATTTGGTCATTCAAGCATTGGTTAGCCAGTATTGCCCATTGTATTCCATTAACTTAATTACAGCATGAGACACCCTGACAGTTAGATTTTGTCCCATAGTTAGTTTGTCAGCTTTTTTTATTAGGTATGCTGTGGCTGCTAGGGCTTGTAAACAAGGCAGTCAGCCCTGAGCCACAGAATCTGTTTGGATAAATATGTCACGGTTCGATGCCGTGACCCCAGCATTTGAGTTGAGACCCCCACTGCAATGCCAGTGCATTCATACACATATAGAAAGAAAGGCTTAGGTACATCTGGGAGTCCCAGACCAGGTGTATTGATGAGGGCCTGTTTAATTTGTTCAAAGGCCTGTTGTTGAGCCTTTTCCCATAGCAGAGGCTCCTGTTCACCCCCTTTTGTGGCTTCATAGAGGGGTTTTGCCATGATGGAGAAGTTAGGGATCCACATTCTACAGAACCCTGCAGCCCCCCAAAACTCCCAAATTTGACACAGGGTAGTTGGGATTGGAATTGAGCACATTGCCTGTTTTCTTTCAGGGACAAGTTGGCACTGGCCTTAGGACAAACGGAAACCTAGATACCTAGCTTTTTGCTGACATATTTGGGGCTTTTTCTTCGAGACCTTGTAGCCCGCCTTCCATAGGAGGGTGAGCAGTTGCTTTGTTCCTTGCATACAGTCCCTTTTGATTCATGCTGACAACAGCAGGTCATCTACATACTGGAGCAAGGTACAGCCACACTGGTTTGCTGGAAAGGCTTTTAAATCTGAGGCTAGTGCCATACTGAAGATGGCTTGAGAGTTCTTGAATCTTCGGGGCAGTGGGGCCCAGGTCAACTGCGCTTTGGCACAGTTGGTCGGGTCCTCCCATTGGAAAGTGAAGATCAACTGGCTTTGTGGAGCCAGGCAGATGCAGAAGAAGGCATCCTTGAGGTCTAGGCAGGTGAAGAAAGCAGCCTCATTAGGAATGAGACCCAGTAATGTATATGGGTTTGAAATGATGGGGTGTAGAGTGACTGCGCCCTGGTTTACAGCTGGCAAGTTTGTAACCAGTTGGTAGTCATCCGTGCCTGGTTTCTACACCGGCAACAGAGGCATATCTCAAGCAGACTGACAAACCCAGAGGACCCCGTAATGCAAGGGTCTCTCCAGGTGCTTGTGGATGCCTACTTATGCTTTGCTTTGCCTCTGGTGGACCGGCCAACCCCTTGGATTTAGTTCCACAACCACTGGGGGTATATTTTTTGCCAGTCCTGGAGGATTATCTTCGAAACAGCAATTCTAGAGATTGTTACGAGGCCTCCATTAGGCTGTAGAGCTGCCATTCCTCTTCCCAGGGAACAGTGAGGGTCATGATCTTAGCTTCTGGGCCTCTTAATTTCAGGGTTACATGATCAGGGGAGTCATTGGTTATTTGGGCTTGGAGCTTTCCCAATAGGTCCTGTCCTATTAAGCCTATGGGGCAATCCAGGAGATACAGGAACTCCTGTATGACTTCATGGCTGCTGACTATACAGCATTGTGGCACAATGAAGGGGTGCCTGACTTGACGCCCAGTGACTCCCATAACATTAGCCCATTTTTGGAAAAGGGACCTACAGACTGGGTGATCATGGAGTGTTCAGCTTCCATGTCAACTATGAAGTCCATATATTGGTCCCCTACTGTCATGCTGACCATAGGCTTCTGGGGACCTAAAGATAGTAAGAAGCTGGTTGGTCCTGTTGATAAGTGGAGACTTGTGGGCCATTTTTTCATTGGGCTTCCTCATCAGCTATTCATTAGGGAGATTTGCCCTTCCAGTGGCCTTCTTGATAACAATAGGTACACTGGTTTCTTCCTAGCTTTATAGGGGGTTCTGATGTCCCTTGTATAGGTTGATAGATGGGGTTCAGAGGTCCCTGGGCAGTCTGAGGCAGTCCAGGCCTCAATCTGGGAAACTGCTGACCTGGCTGTCTTCTTTCCCGACCTCTGCCTCTGTTTCCTCCCGGTGGGCCTGTTATTTGGCATCCCCCAATGGCAGCAGCAAGCATGGCCATTTTCTTTATCTACCTTCGGTTCGCCTCTTGTTGGGCCTCTTTGTCCCAGTTAATGAACATTTTAGTGGCAACTTCTAGTAGCTGGCTAACATTCACCCCAGCAAAGTCCTCTAGTATTTGTAGTTTACGTCAGATATCCCCCTGGCACTGTCCAAAAAAGGCTGTGTTTACCATGCACTGATTTTTTGCTGCCTCTGGATCAAAGGGGGCGTATAGCCAAAAGACTTCACAGAGTCTCTCATAGAACTGTCTTTGGCCTTCATCAGATCCTTGGAACACCTCAGAGACCTTGTTCATATTTATGGCCTTTTCCCCACCTTCTCTCATACCTCCTAGGAGGGCAAATGATATTGTGCAAGCATTTACAACTCCTGGTTACTGTTGGGGTAGCATTGGGGGTCTTCCTCTGGGAATTGATTTTGGGCATATGTCTGGGCATTGAGTGCTCCAGCTGGGTCATGTTCCTCCAGCCATTTTATAGCCCTGTGTAATTCTCCGATGCTCCTCAGTATTGAATAGCATCAGCAGGAGTTGGTGGCAGTCTGCCCAGGTTGTCCTCTGGGTCTGGATAATGGACTGTATTAAGTCAGTTATAGTCTGAGTCTTTTCCGTGAAGGACGGCATATGATTTTTCCAGCTTAGGAGGTCTGTGGTGGTGAAAGACTGGTACACAAATGTACGCTGCCCGCCTTGGATCTGGCCTTCTTGATCATAATTAATAGGTCCCCTAGTCTCCCTTAGTGGCATCTGGAAGGCACCATGACATTGTCTTGATGCGATGTTAGACATTCATTCTGGCAGCTTTTTTCTAGGAGAGGTGTGGGGAGTCAGAACAGGGGGCTCAGGTGTGGCCTCCAATCATTCAAGGGACATACTACGCTTAGGGGTGTGGTTGTGAGTCTTTGTAGTGGTTGGTGCCATAGAAGCAGGTGGCAACAGTGGGTGTACTGGAGAATAAGGTGGTGGAACTTCCTCCATTTCATTAGCCAGCACTGGATTATCAGCCAATTCATCAGACTTTGATGGACATTGGAACTGGACTGTTTTGGGGGCTACCATAATTTTGCAACTATCTTCCCAGCAAGCTTTTACCCAAGAGGGCCATGCAAGGACCACATCTTGCCAACAGTCAATGAAAGGGAATTGGTCTGGGTGACCTGGCTCTCCTACCATAATTCTGTACACTCTCCTAATGGTTCTTCTATCCAAGGATCCCTCTGATGGCCATCCAACCCCAAAAGAAGGCCAATCTATTTCACACAACGTACAGAGCTTTCTCCAAGAAAATTTGACACCATAATAATCTCCACAGAAACATTTGATAAAGTTCTTAAGCATACAATCAAGAGGGGTATTCTTACTTTGGTTACCACTCGTTTTCCCCCCTAACAGATGGCAAACAACACACAAATAAGGGAATAAGGATTATGAAAAACAGTTGCTTCATCCATCTCCAGCCATACTCCTTGCAGAAATATTTCAAACACCTCTTAGCAATTGACAGGTTGGTATAAACTCCTAACCCAGATCAGTCCTATTATGGGTCTAGGGCTGCCTTCAGCTGTATGAGGTCGTCACCAGCTTAGATCAGGACTCAACACTTGCTTCAGCCCTTTGGTCAGGTTGGAACCCTTCTGCCGTCCATGTCATTCACACACAATCATACAGCATAGTTTCCAGCCCTCCACCCTAATCCTAGGAGTCAACAGGTTCATCTCAAGACATTGTTTTCTTCCACTGTCTTTCAGTTCTTTTTGTCAGACTTGAGACTGCTAGCGGACTCCAGGAGGTGATCAAGCTCCCCTTCTGCCACCCAAGGGAAGATCTATGCAAAAACCCTTGTTCCTACCCTTTCTATTGGGCATTGCTCCTTATGCTGGTTCCCGTGCCTCTTCCGGTTTTCACTGTCAGGAACTGGCCTCCATGCATCAGGAGGGGCCTCCCTCCTAAGGCGAGATTGCCTCTCCAGGCAAGATTGCCTCTCCTGTCGCCCCAGGGGTCATACCCTGATGATGAAGGAGGTGGAACACCCCGTCTCTGCACTATCAAAATGCTGGCCAATGCACTAAGAAATATCACAGGAAAACAGAGAGACTATGACACCGAGGCAACTTCAGGAAACAGTGCTTATTTGGCACTGGCAACTCAGCAAGCAAATGCTCCAAGGCCGAGCACCCAGAGAAAGAAGTGGAGGATTTTTATAGAGAGTGTTCAGATGAGGGAAGAGGACGGGTTTTATGGTTATACATATTTTTAACATTTGTAAGGTTGTAATCAGCAGAAACAGAACTTAAATGAACAAGTTGTTTTTTGGATAGACATGACAACTAATAACGCAACAAAGGGGAGAAGATGCAGGGGCAAAACTGTGAACTGATTGCTTATCTTGCGTTTACAGGAAAGTGACTTGCAGTTATCTGTTTTATGTCTAGCAGATGTATAGCTTGTAATTTGGCTTTATAAAAATAATTTTTAACTATTTTCAGCTCCTCTCTGCAACACTCTCACTTCAGGAGCACAGAAGTCTGAAATCGTGGTAGAGTTGTTTTCTCCTGGAGGCTCTGAAAAAGACTCTTCCATGTCTCTGTCTTAGCTTTTGGTGGTTGTAGGCCATGCTTGGCTTGCTGATACATCAATCCAACCTCTACCTCTATCTTTGTGTGGCTCCCTTCTCTGTATGTGTTTCTTCATATGATCTTTTTAAAGACAGGAATCATTAGATGTAAGTCTCACCTTGATCCAGTATTACCTCATTTTAGTATCTGCAAGACCCTATTTTCACAGAAGGTCACATTTTGAACTTCCATGAGGACAAGAATTTGGAGTGGACACTATTCAACCCAGTACACAAAATAAGTAGCCTTTTCTCATTTGAAAAACATTCCATGACTTACTGTATATCTAAGAGAAGCTATTAGTGTATAGGTATTTTCCCTTTTTAATCTATAAGGTGACATACTATTAGTTTAAGAACTTTTTATAGTATATCTTGTTTATAAAAGTCACCTGTGGATCTAATCATATGCAGCTTATTGTTGGAAATTTTTAATTTTTCCAAATCCAACATTTCTACCAATCAATTCAGAATAGATATGCTTCCTGGTAAGATGGTTCACATTCTGGTTATTGTTAGTGAACACTTACTCACTTTTTTGTCATCCATATTTAAAGCTGAGAATTTACCAAGATCATAAGACAGTGACAAAAAATATGATTTGTTTTATTTTTGAAAATATTCCTTGAATGAGGTCCTAACTTTAAGAGCAATTTTAATTTTTGGATTCTGTTTCTCAGCTACTTTTATAACCTATATTTATTTCACAGACTTACTGAGAAAGATAATGCCATATTTAAAAAACTCTCAGTTGGAGCTGATACCAATCGTACTGAAGGTATTCCAGGTGATTGAGAAAGATGGAACTCTCTCCAATTCATTTTACGAAGCTAACATCACATTGATACCCAAGCCAGATAAAGACCCAACAAAGAAAGAGAACTACAGGCCAATATCTTTGATGAACATAG